>CAUYRT010039127.1:0-12212 GCA_963574885.1 Lepilemur ruficaudatus
TACTCCATATAAAAAAAAAAAAAAAAAAAAAAAAAAAAAAAAAGCCTGAACTCTAATGTAAATTATAGACCTCAATAATAATATCTGTGTAACACATGTATCACACTAATGTTAAAAATAGGGGAAAATGGGATAAGGGACGATTGGAAACGGTAACTCTCTCTTACTTTCTGCTCAATTTTTCTGTTAATCTATAACACTCTAAAAAATTAAGTCTATTAATTAAAACACACACATACACAAAGAAATGAGCTGAACCTAAGATCAAGTGCCAAATGGCACAATTAAAGTAAAAGATATACAAACTAAAATATTAATGTTCACTTTCCCCATAAAGATGACCTAATGCTTCTCTATAACTTTGCCATGAGCTAATTCCTCAGAAGGAACATGACATGGTCCAATTAGACATGTAATATGAGCTATATATGTAAATTTAATTGCAGTCACATTAAGTAGAATAAAAAGAAACAGATCAAAGTAATTTTAATAATACATATATTTAACCCAACATAGTGACAACATTATCATTCTAACATGTAATCAATAATAAATTATTAATGTGATATCTTACATTCTGCTTCATTCAGCAAAGTCTTTGAAATCTGGATGTGTTTAATACTTACAGCACATACCAATTCATGCACTAAAGTTTTATCAGAAATATTTGATCTCAGTTTAGATTTCATTACATTCATAATGAAAAAATAGATTCACAAAACCAAACTGTTCCAAAGAGACTTAAAATATTCCAATAACCAAATCAAGTACCAAAATACCATTGTTCTTTAATATATTCACACCCACATTGACAAAAGAAGAATTGATTTGACTTTGAAGAAAGTGCATATCAATTTCAAAACTACATCTATCCAAGTTAAGCAAATTCATTAACTATAATATCAACAAAGTATTAATGAAATTAAATTGAAAGAGCTATCTCATAAATTGAAAATCAACTCTAAACTTACCATTATCAACAAAGCATTCATCAAATTGTTCTCACGGTTTTTCACAGCAAGTTTACATAACACTGGATACACAATTAAAATCAACTGCATATTTATTCATTTTTTTAAAAATGTTAAAAACATTATTGTTGATTTATATTAAAAGTTTTATAATCAGCTACATTATAAAAATGCTTTTCCTTTCTTAGAGCTTCAAATTTAGGTCATTTATATTCAGTGTGATATTGGTGAGAAAACATAACTCACACTGAGTTTTTTTTATCTTGGATTATTTGTCAAGCATTTCTTTCTTAAGAAAATCTTGGAGTAAGTAGTACAGTAAAACTTTGTAAAACTCTTTCACAACTCAACCATAGAGTATTGGCAAAAAGTACAAGATCCGTTAAATTCATTGTCTTTTATTACATTTAATAGCTCCATAAACTGGCAATGATTAAAATCATTTCCTCATAAATAAATGAATTTAACAACAGAATCTATGGCACTTTTCATAGAGCCTACTAAAGCAGAATTAATCAATATGGGAAATATTAGTCTCACATTTTTAAAATGTCATAAATCTGGATTTTTTGATCTACCATAGCTAAAGCACCATCCTCTATGAAGAAACTAACCATGTAAATATGTTTTTTAAAATCTACACCACAAGTTCACTTATTTAGACCAAGAACTGACATTTCCTTGTAAATTTGGAAGACTTTTGAAATTAACTGTATGGAAAATATTAATTGGGTGGTGGCTCATGTCACATGACTCATCTAAAACCAAAGAAAAACACTTGCAACTTTTTCCAACTTTTACTCAATTGATCTTCCTTATTGTTAGAAAGGCTATGTACGCTATAGAAAATTGTGTGATCGTTCACTTTTAGCCTTTCTCTCATAATTTTGCAATGAAATTTCAATAACTGAAATCATTTCTTTTACAATATCACTAACCAAAAGGGGCTTTTTTTTTTTCTTGGAGCAAGAACCAAGCTGGCCAAAGGACATTCTCATATCCTGTTGAAATCACATAAAAAATTTTCATCATAGGCCCCCTGTACACACGTGCAGTCCCCAGCTTGCATTCCCCCAGCCTCCTTCCTTCCCTCAGCCCCCATCCAGGGCCTGAGCAAGCAACTCCTGTTCCTCTGCGTGTCCCTCTGCTGAGCTGCTAATAAACTTGCAATGAGCTGAAGCACAGAAACTGCCCCACAAGCCCCAGAGACTTGAACCAATGAAAGAAGCGTCTGGCACTGGTGAAGATAAATGTTATTTCTCCATTTTTAATTGGGAACTTCTGCTTAAAACCTTGTACGTAACTTTTCATCTATGACTTGTTCTTGCAGTAGCCACTGACTTTTTTATTTATTTATTTTTTTTTTTTGAGACAGAGTCTCGTTCTGTTGCCTGGGCTAGAGTGCCGTGGCGTCAGCCTAACTCATAGCAACCTCCAACTCCTGGCCTTAAACAATCCTTCTGCCTCAGCCTCCCGAGTAGCTGGGACTACAGGCATGCACTACCATGCCCAGCTAACTGTTTCTATATATTTTTAGTTGTCCAGATAATTTCTTTCTACTTTTAGTAGAGATGGGGTCTCACTCTTGCTCAGGCTGGTCTTGAACTCCTGACCTCAAGTGATCCTCCTGCCTAGGCCTCCCAGAGTGCTAGGATTGCACGCATGAGCTACCACGCCCGGCCTGCCACTGACTTTGGATCACGGGAAGAGCTCTGAAATCTGTATCAAATGACATCAGGGATCAGTGTGTCCTCTTTCACTGGTCCAACAGTAAAGCAACTGCTGGGCTGGAAACACGGTGATGAGAAGATGTGGGAAGAAAAGACAGTTGACACTTTAGAGAAAAAGCTAACAAAGGAAAAAGGGTGCCATCAAGGAACTGGAGAAAGCCCTGAGCAGTCAAGACGGTGAGCAAATGTGTCACTATTTCCAGATCTTTAGATGGAGGCCTGCAGGTTTCTCGTGGGAAAGGCCTACCCCACATTATATCTTGTGCTTGGCACTGGGTTGATTCGAAGAGTTGTCATGAGCTAAAGCCACTGGATATTTATGAATTTCCTTTTGGATCTAAGCAAAAGGAAGTTTGTGTCAACCTACCCCTGTGAGAGAGAGGAAAGGCCAGTCTTCTCTCCAGCATTAGTGCCTCATAATGATGAATTCGATCCACAACACAGCCTTGGGTTCAGTTGAGCAGCCTGAGCCACAAAGAACAGTACATGCCACAAAATGCCCTGTTCCCAGATTATTTCCACCAGGCCCACAACACTCCTTTTCTCTTATCTCCAAACAGCCCCAGCCCCTTTTTCAGCTAGAAGCACACACCCAAAATCCCTGGGAAGTCCTGGAGCTAAGAACTCTATCTCAGCTCCCAGCTGGCAGCCTCCTCTGTCTGCAGGCCACCTATCATCAGATGGCTCGCGGCAATCCCCAGCCTATGGATACAAGCCTTCATATGATTCCTCAAGTTATGACCAGGATATCCAGCAGAGATATTCAGCCTTTTGCCTATGAAGAGCCCAAACACTAGTGCTGTGCTTATGGTTTGGCCCTGCCAAATCTCCTGCTGAAATGTGATCCCCAACATCAGAGATGGCGCCTAAGGGGAGGCATTTGGGTCCTGGGGACAGATCGCTCATGAACACCTTGGTGCCATCCTCTTGGTAATGAGAGCGCTCTCTCTCTATGAGTTCCCATGGGGGTTCCCCAAGAGATCGTTGTTAAAAAGAGCCTGGCACCTTCCCCCTCTTTCTAGCTTCCCCCCTCTCTCTCTCTCTCTTTCTCTCTCCATGTGATCTATGCATATGCCAGCTCCCTTTTCCTTCTGCTTCTGCCATGAGCGGAAGCAGCCACCAGACATGGGTGCCACTGCCGTGCCTCTTTTACAGCCTACAGAACTGTAAGCCAAATAAGCCTCTTTCTCATAAATTAACCAACCTCAAACATTCCTTCATAGCAACACAAACAGACTAAGACAATTGGTGCTCAACCATCTTCTGTGAATTAAACAACCATGTCAGGGAAGTGTTTCATGCATCTTCTACCAGTGTGTTAGTATTTAATAGATGGATTCAGCCAGGTGCGGTGGCTCCCGCCTATCATCCCAGCACTCTGGGAGGCTGAGGGAGGATTGCTTGAGCTCAGGAGTTCAAAATCAGCCTGAGCAAGAGCGAGACCCCGTCTCTACCAAAAACTAGAAAAAATTAGCCAGGCATGGTGGTGTACATCTGTTGTCCCAGGTACTCGGGAAGCTGAGGCAGGAGGATCGCCTGAGCCCAGGAGTTTGAGGTTGCAGTGAGTTACGATGACACCACACTGCACTCTACCCAGGGTGACTCTATCTCAAAAAAAAAAAAAAAAAAAAAAGCAATGGATGGATTCATAGATCCCACAAATAACAAAAGTAGCTTGTCAAACATTAATTATAATCTGACAATGGAAACCACTAAGTGACATACTAGAAAACTAGAAAAGGAGTTTATCTGTGCTATGTTGGCAGGGAGGTGCATGCAGAATTCCTCAGTAGCATATTTTCACAGAGTAGGAGATGCAACAGTCATCACTGCTGTCATCCTACCACTGTCTGTAAGATCCTCAGGAGGGGTGCTCTCAAAATTAACAATCAGGAATTTGCTCAGCTTCTGGCTCCGTCTGTCAACTATAGGTCTGAGGCAATGTGTGAGCTCATCAAAATTGTACCATTTGAATGCATCTTGTCAAGAACCCAGGAGCAGAATATCTCCGGCAGGATGTTACCAGCACCCCATGCTGCAATGAGATTCATTTTCACGGGCCTCTTCAATGGCTGAATAAAGTCCTCAGATGGGCTCCGCTCTGAACCCCATTTCTTCTGTTTATAGTGCAGAAGCACTCTTTTCAATTATATTATTAGTGAACTTGTTTTAATTTTACAAAAACTTTTGGTGCAGATATTGTGAGTTTACTTAGAAAACAGATACTATAGCTTATTTTTCTTCCTACATAATTGTGACCAACACGTTTGTACTTTGTGATGAATCTACATTTGTTTATATTCAGGTTCATGTCATGAACTCTCAGAACTGTTAAAGCTGCAGAGTAAGCATTATACCCCAGTTCAGAAATTTGGCATTGATCTTAAACTGGAATTATTTTTTGCCTTATTGTCCCAACAATTTGTTTATTTGTTACATTTTTTGAAAAAGTAATACATCACATGATGAAAAATTATAACAGTAATGCACAATGAAAAGTCAGTCAGTCTTCCCTCCTACTCTTAATCCTGAAGACGCTGTATTTTTTACCAGTTTCTTTGCCCCACCAACCATAAAAACGTATATTTCATTGTTTTGCAAGAACATATAGCAGGGGCTTAAAAGAAATTATAAAAAATCTTTTATTTGAAAGAACATTATGAACTGCTCTAACAAATAAGTGTTCAGTAAAAGCAAAGTCATGTTTTTCTAGATGACATCTTAAAATTTACATTTAACAGAGCTAAATGTTTGTCAGTATAATGTGACTTCATGCACTATATCTTTTGTAAAATATTTCCTCTTTTAAAAATATTATTACAAATAACTGAAAAAATTTTATTGTATTGAATTTAATTCTGATTTCAGGAGACCTATTTCATAGATTCTTTTTTGAATATTGAGAGGAAACTTGTTATCAACTTGACTTCAGCAAATAGCTGAAAATATCTTTCATATTGTTAACTTTATTTATATTTTACCCCCAAAAATCTTTTTCTTTTACTTTTACCATAGAAAATACAAATGGCATCATTGTGCAATTTGTCGCATACCTTCTTCTATACTCACTTTGTCCTTTATTGTTCTGGAACTAGCTTCTATATTTCCATTTAATTCTCCACTTAATCACTTTCTTTATATAATTTTTTCCATATTTAAAGTTTTTATACTAGAAAGCTATGTAATGATACAGTAAGTAAAATATCTATGTTCTAATATATAAATATACACAAAACATACTATATATATAAATACATGTATAATGAGAGTTCTATATACTTGCACATTAGAATCTACAAAAGTATTATTGTAAATCATGCTGTCTGCATAAAATATTTAAATAAACATCTTAAATATGTTACATGTAGGGAAAATTATTTTATTGATTTTCAAAAATTATTTGAATTATTCCATTGACATCAATTAAATCAGGGATAGGTTTCCGTATAATATTAAAAACAATGCACATGCCTGATACCCTACAGTATAGTATTTCATGAAATGGGACAGAAAAGTAAAATGTAGTCCTACCCAAGAATAAAGCAGTTGAAAAGATATACACTGCCTCAGTGTTTTAAACTAATTAAAACTAAAATAAAATTGAAAATCCAGTCCTCAGTAGCACTAGCCAGCTTACAAGTGCTCAACAGCCATGTGGAGCCAGTTGCCACCACCCTGGACAGTGGCCATTTGTACACTTAAGGTCAAATGAGGTTTTGTAAAGTATTATTTTAGAAAAAAAAGTTTGACTGCAAACACATTACTTAAATTTCCCTCTTTGTCCTTCATTTTTCAGCTCTCAATGTAAAGAAAATAAAACCATTAAGTATTACAGAGTTAGAAGGTATAATAAAAATCAGTCTAATCACCTCAGCACTGTGTGACATGTAATGAAAACTAAATGTTTTGAAAACATAATAACCTGGTTGATATAAGCATCCCCCTTAATTTACACTTTTCCTACCCTTATTTACATTCTCTCTACTTGAAACACTTCCTCTGACCTCTAAAATTACAGAAAAGCACGGTTCTTTTAATAGCTCTTATAACCAAAAACACTTTCATTAGGTGTGCTTTCTATGTTCCCAATCAAAACATTTGAATATCATGGAAATAATGAAAGATACAAATATTAGACTCCTTATCAGCCATTAAGTTTTACCTTCTCTGCCAGGTATCTTTTGATCTAAGTAAATAAACCCAGCACCTAACACCTCATGTCTGGGACAGAGTAAGCATTCATGACATACTTGCTGAATGAACAAGTAATAAATGTGGTCATTCTCATGGGGGACAGTGCTTCTGAGTATATTCCCTCACTGTCCTCCTTCCTCAAAGAACACTAAATTTGTTCATATGTCCGCCCTTCTATGAAGTCTGAGAAAATGGTGACCTACCCCAGCTCCAGGTTATCCTTGACTGAGTCAGAGCAATCTTAGTCCGTTTGCCAGTTCAAGAATGGACATGTTACCCACCTCTGACAAATTACAGGAGATCTACTAGGGGAAAAAGATTTTTGAAAAGAAATCCTTTTTCCTTGTAGACACTATCTTGTCTGAAACCTGCCTGATACCTGCCAACAGCTTGAGGACTCAGCCACTGCCAAGGTAGAAACGTAGAGAAGTGGAAAGAACTTGGGTAACATCAAGTTGGTTAAGCAGCCATCCCTGAAGCCTGCTTGACTGTTGGACTTCTCTCATTTGACATAATGTCCTTCCTCATTATTTAAGCAAGTTGGAGCTGGAGTTGCTGTTATTTGCAACCAAATGCATCTATTTCATAAAACGCCTATAGTGCTATAAATTGTGATCGGAACCACAAAGATGGTGGAAGGACTCTGACGATACGGAAGTTGTTTTTTTCCTTTCTTCTTAGTAACACTACTTAGCCACAAACTCCTAGCATTCTTCTAATCATACCTCAAGTTTGGCTCAATGGCCAGAAGTTGGCTGACTGACTTAGGTGGGAGCCACCTTGCGAAGGACAGATAAAGGACAGCCACAAAACCAACACAGAACTTTCAGAAAACATGAAACATCCAGTTGCTCTGCATTTACCCCAACTAGAGGACTAGTGTCAAGAGAAATGTACTGTGACATTTGTTTTAGGAGTCCCAGCGTTCCACAAGGCTTCATAGGTGGTATTTTCCCACCAATGTCTACACTAAGTGATTCCATTTGGAGCCTAAAAATAATGTTATCATCTGCAAAAGAAAAACATTTGGTGGAGAGATTTCTTTGTTCCAAACACCTAAAAGGACTCCCATAAACAATAAGGAAAAATAAAAGATTTTAAACAATTGAAAACATTTTTTCCAAAAACTGAAACACATTGCAAACCTGGTACTGAGTCAAGTTCTCAGCAACATAACAGCTGTAATCACAAAATAACTACAAAGAAAGAGAAAAACACATAAACAAAATGTCTAGTTTAATATCTAACCAATCAGCTCCTTTAAAAACTGTATTTCAGTGAAATCACCATCTTCATGAAAAAGAAAAGAAAAATGTCTACAAAGTAGGCAAAACCCAAGTAAAATACTAAAGGAGTCAATAAGTTGTTTCTGTTTTTTTAACCTGTAAGTTATATACTTTCTAAGAATGCCAATGGTAAAAATAATTTATATTATTGTTCTCAATACATTTATTGAATCTGAATGATTTATGGAATACTGAATAGGAAATGAACTTTTATTCAATTACATTTATGGTCTAGACACTGTGCAAAGACCTGGGGAATAAAGATAATAATAAAGCAGTAATAAGACTATGCTCTTTCCTTAAAAGTTTACAATATAGTCCACCCCACACTGCCAACCCTCTCACTCTTACTCTCTAACTGCCCTCTCTCGGATATATCACCACCTTCCACTCCACTCATATGGCTCAAGCCAAATACTTAAAGTCATTCTTGACTCTTCTCTTTCAACACACACTCCAACAGCAAGCTCCGTGGATCTCAGTTACTTCCAAACACAAGGCGACCCAACCACTTCTCACAAGTCCATCCACGAAGGCCCAACCCCAGCGCCACCAAATCACTCCCAGACTTGCCTCCCTGCAGCCGCTTCTCCACCAGGCAGATACGATGACCTTCTCAGGGCATGAATTGGATCACATCGTTCTCCCACTTAAGTCCCTTCCATGACTCCCCTCTGCCACCAGAATAAACTTTGTGATCTGACTGTAACCACCTCTCTAATCCCATAGACACTACTGCTGGCCTCTCAGCCACTAACCACTCTCCCTTGGTGGCTGTTTCTGTCCTTCGAACAACCCCAAGTCGCTGCTATTTCTGCTACACTCTGCTTCCTCACCCCAGGTTTCCCCATACAGCCACCACTCTCATTGTGTAGGTCTCCGCACAACCAGACAGCCCAGCCAAAGGAGAAATCCATGGCCTAGGATTTCCATCCCGTTGTTCGATTAAGTAAATTTTCATTGAAGTGTAACACAATCGCTGAGAAGAGCAGAAACTTTAAGCACACAGCTCAATGATCTCTCACAAAGTAAACACATCCATATACACAGATCAAGAAACAGCACCCCAGAATCTTCCCAACATTTTCTACTGACTCTTCATTAATCCTATCTTCTGCCTTGTCATCTATACTAATTCAAACGCTGAGTTCTCAATTTCGGTTCTATTTTTCTGTTCTAGAATATCCATTTGCCGTTTATACTTCTCAATTTTCTTAGTAAAATTCTCCATCTTTTCATCTGTTTGTCTCATCTTTTCTTTCATTTGCTAAGACATATCAATCATGGTTATTTGAAAGTCCTCATCTGCTGACCACAATCAATATTTGAAATGTCCTTAAGTCAGTTTCCAGTGTTGAGCTTTTCTCTTGGTTTCAGTCGTATGGTCCTATCTCTTAGCATCTAGTCATGTTTTATTAAATGCTGGACATTGTATTTTAAAATACAATGGGTCCAGATATTAAATTTCTCCAGACTAGGTTCACCCTGTCCTGTGCCAGGGAAAGTATTAATAGAAACCGTTTGCCTTAAACTAATCACAGAGTGAGCTGATCCAAGGCTAAGCTACAGTCCCTTTGCGTCTCCAATACTGTCACTGCAACCCACAAGATTTCTAAAAGCTCTACCTGTTTCTCTGTCCTCAAACAGTAACCCTCTACACAGGCTGGGCTCAGATTTCCAGCCTCTTGCCTAGACTCAGAATCAGCAAAGGTCGGACCACTTCCCCAAGAAAACAGAGGCTGCAGCTCACCTCTCCAAGGTTTTCTCCTCTCTGGAGCAGCCTTAGTCACTGTAGTACTCCTTGCTTTAACAGCTCTTTGATGCCCTTAAATACTTTTTTGGCATAAGCTATATGTGATATAACAGCAAGAATTCAAACTGTATCTAAGTAAAAGTGTTTTGACTTTTTCCTATAAAAATGACAATCAGAATTTGAGTATTTCACTTGCATCTTCAGTTTTTATCTAGAATATTTGGGATTCCACATGTTAGTTCTTAACTGGCTCCAGGCCTTGCCCACCAGAACCGACGGCACCAAGCGCAATGTGAAAGAATCAACTGACCAAGGGCTACGCCACATGCCCTCTCTCGTGACATCGTTTTCCAGATATCTGGCTTCCATTCCATAACCACAGCATAGGCACTTTATTCACCTGAGAAGGACTACCCTTTTGAGAGCTGCATGTTGACTGGCAATGTAGCTATGGGGAGTATCTGAAATGACTTAAATGACAAATCCCAGTTTACCCACCAGAGGAGAGAAGGCTTGTTATCTCCTCTGGGGAGACTCAAGAAGGGGAATCAGTCATAGGACCAGTTATTCTCCTGTGGTCCTTTCGAATCTTGGCACCTCCAAAGCTAAATAATAAAAAAGGACTTTCAATAGACAACTCAAAGCTGGGAAGCAGTTCACTTATTGGACACAATAAGGAATAGGATTAGAGCTAGCAGGCAGTCAATAAATCTTTACAATTCAAAAGGGTGTTGGTTGTGTTTAAATGTTCCCTCCAGAAGACATAGCACTGAGAGAGCAGCTTTACCTTCCCCTGCCCTGCAGCATGACTGGACCAGAGCAGGGGACAGCTGACAACCCACAATGAAGAGGAGGAAGAACCCCTGGGGACATATGGGGGAGGCACCTAAACGAAGGGGTTAAATGGATCAAAGGTCTTAGGTAAAAGATCAAGCTTGAAGGGGACAGAAACTTGCATCAATACCCTTTTATATCTTCTGAATTGTGTAACAAGTACAAATATTACTTATTCAAAACACAAACAGAAGTGTGGAGTGAAATGAAATAGACGATAGCAATCATGTGAATGTACCATCATCTAAGCATAAAAATGTACGAAAACAATACCTCTTTGGGCAGCAAAGTGAGAAGGCTGAGAATAATTGGTATATAAAAGCAAAATCGTAACTTACAGACATTAAAGAACCGCAGGAATAGACAATGCAAAACTAGATGATCTACTGCTAAACTGTCAACTACGTAACAGTACAAAATAGGCCTTAGGTTTCCTATATGCAAGCCTTCCTTTTAAAATAAAAACTATAACTATTACCTGCATAACAATACCTCACAACCAGCTGTGCAAAACATTAATGTGACTATCACACTAAAACTTTCAGACAACAAGACAAATATCAAAAGCCATTAAACAGGGAGCTAGCCGGTGGCATGCAGGGGCACAAAGAGACGTAAAGACACCAGAAACCAAGAATGGGGGGTGTAAATGTGTCTATGGGGACAGTGCGTGCTACTCAGGGGACGGGCCAGCTAAAAGCCTCAACTTAAGCATCATAAAAGGTATCCATGTAACAAAAACATTTGTACCCCCTTGATAGTTTGAAATAAAGTAAAAAAGTCATTAAACAACCTGTTCAATAATTTCTATTTTTACCATTTTTTATTTATTTAGGTGGGTTTTTTTTTTTTTTTTTGTCACATAAACATTCATTTCTGAAAACCTTCATGGTAAAAGAATTAACTGCTGAAGAAAAATAAGACCTTATAGAAAAATAGTGAAAGCTATGAAAGATATTTTTAGGTTGATTAAAGTACACAATTAAACAGCAAGCTATAGTAAGGCAATAACAATAACTTTTCCCACTTAAATTACAGAGAGGACTAAATTATGCATTTCCATCTTCCATCACTTGCACTTCAGGAACCTTTTAGAATCCTTTTATAGGCACTCCAGCAGTTTCAGCAATAGAGGTAATACTTACAAATGTGTTTTTCTTGCAAATATTACACTCTGATAGTTTTACATGTCTAGGCTATCGTACTCAGTTATTTTTTTTTTAATTGGGGGAAAACTACAAAGCATTTACAGTACAATGTTTATAGTCACAATTTGTAGTGAGCTGATTTCCCAAAATATATTACCGCTCAAGTTGACTTATCTTGTTACATTCAAAAACCTACTCTGTCAAAGTAGTCCAGAGAGTACATACATAGTGCTCCAACTGTATCTACGTACAACCAACACTCCATTTTAAGTGTACAATTAAATGATTTTCAGTGA
>CAUYRT010039128.1:0-18516 GCA_963574885.1 Lepilemur ruficaudatus
CCCCCGGCCCACAAACCCCCGGGCAAACCCTTGCTATTGTGTTAAAAAAAAAAAAAAAAAAAAAAAAAAAAAAAAAAAGCCAGCAGTAGGTGGAGAGGCAAGAAAGAGAGAAAGGGAGAAGGGAGGAGGGGAGGAAAGAGAAGGGAGAGGATGAGGGGAGGGTAGAGGAGGGGGTGAGGGAAGGGCAGGGGTGAGGGAAGGTGGGGGTTAGCAGAGAGGAAGGGAAAGGAAGGAGAAAAGAGGAGAAACGAAGGGAAGGAAAGGGTGGGGAGGGGAGGCAGCCAGCTCAGACCCTTCTGCAGTCTGAGTCCTCATTGCCCCAACCCAGGCTTCAGAAGGATGAGGAGTCTGCAAGAGCACTTTTGTTCAATGCACAGGATATTTCAGTGGCCCCACTGGACTCCCATCATTGCTTGGTGTATTAGTCTGAGTTCCCCAGAGCAACAGAACCAATAGAATATGTGCATGTATGTGTGTATGTGTGTGTGCGTGTGTGCGTGTGTGTGTGACATTTATTATAAAGAATTGGCTCTTGGGATTATGGAGGCCAAGTCCAAGATCTGCAGTTAGCAAGCTGAGGATCCAGGGGAGCTGATAGTGTAAGTTCCAGTCTGCATTTGAAGGCAGAAGAAGACCAGTGTGTCAGCTCAAAGACAGTTAGGCAGAGAAATTCTTCTTCACTCAGCCTTTTAGTCTAGTTCGACCTTCAATAGATTGGATGAAGTCCACCCACACCGTGAGGCAGGCAACCTGCTTTACTCGGTCTACTAATTCAAATGTAAGAAGTTGCCTACAGTACTCACTACAGTAAAAATAAAAAAAATCTTAAAAAAATGTAAGAAGTTGTCTCAGTATACACCTACATCCTTTATAGAGGACAGTGAGCTCCTTGAGGCATCCAGAAAGATCCTCACAGACACATCCAGAAATAATGTTTAACCAAACATCTGGGCACCCCATGGCCCAGTCAAGAGGACACATACAACGACTATCACACTTGGCAGTGGCACCTGTCAGCCACGCTGCCTTCTGGTTGCTTGTGCCCAGGCTGCTGTCACACTTCCCTATAGAGGTTAAGGACAGAAACACCCTTTTCTAGCACCAGGCCCCAGTATCTAGCACAAGACATAACACAGGAAGTAATAAGTTCTCAGGATGTTTGAAAAGTGCAAAAATAGACTAACAAACTCACAGATTTGGACCCAACATAAAGAAAATACAGTAGTTGTCTCATTATACACCTATGTCCTTTAGAGAGGACAGTGAGTGAGTTCGGGGCCAAGCGGGTTGTTGCAATCCCAGTCCCAAGCGTGGCGTTTGACGCGCAGTAGGTGCTCAGTGATTATTTGGTGCCCAGGGATGAATGGATCAGTCACTGGGTGGGAGAATAGAGCCAGCGGCCATCTCCCGAGGGCGGGGCTGGCTCTGCTTTTCACTCGGAGCCAACTGAAAATCGCCGTTGCCTCCGGTCAGCATCTGAGATGGGCTTTCACAGACTAGTATCCCAATATTCTCTTCAAACAGATTTGCAAAGCCTTTAAAATCTCAACCTGCCTGTTGTCACCAGTTATCCAGAAACTGTCAAAACCAACAGGACCCCTTTGGGGAAAGCCAGGAAGGCTGCACAATCACTGCTGTCTGTAAGGAGCTTATGACAGCACCTTGGGCTCTTCTGGGGGAAATGACAGCTCTGACTGAATGACACTATCACAGCTGGTAAGTCTGCTGGGCTGCCAGGAGACTCACCCTAACGCCATGAGACAGGTTTCCAGAACAATTCGGAGAAGAGTAAAGAGACCCAGCCCAACTTCATACCGATCTGTTAACAGTCTCTGCTGTTCAGGAAACACAAGAAAGGGAAATCTACCTTTTAGATTTCTGCACATCAGTTTTGCTTGTGAAAAAGTGATGATAGCCCCCCAGAGAGTCACAGATGAGGGAAGGGAAGCTGTTAGGTAGGCATGGTGCTTTGATGACGGAGAATTCAGCAACTCCCAACTCTTCAGGTGGAGGGCCAGGCTCAGGGGAAGCCACAACTCTGGTTACTCAAGTCTTCCACCAACTCAGAGATGGTGGGGTAGTCACGCACCAAAGGGCAGCTACCCACGATCTCCATGAGACCCCAGGCTATTCCAAATGATGATAACAATTGTTGTCATGGTGGACAGTTGAAATGTTCTCAAGCTTAAAGTATGAATATAACCATGTTAGAAAATTTTGGTGTTGTTTATATACAGAGTTAACACAGCGTGTTTTTTATGCAAACAAGAACAGTCCACAGCTTTACCACCCTAAGTACCTCCAATATGTAAATTCTGGAGCCAACACTAGCAAATCATTTACCTTCTCTGAGCCTCAGTTTCCCCCTCTGTTAAAATGGTAAAAGCTAATATAGTTATTGAGTACTTTCCGTTTGTCAGGCACTGAGCTAGGCGTTTTTATGTGAACTGTCTCATTTAATCCTTACAACAGTATAAAGTAGGTCTTATCACCCTGTGCCTCAGTTTCTTAAGTGGTAAGGTAGAGATAATACCACCTACCTCTTGGGGTTAAAAAGAGATGACCAAGCCAGGAGGGGGGTAGTTCGAGCCTATAGTCCTAGCATTCTGGGAAGCCAAGGCAGGAGGATCACTTGAGCCCAGGAGTTTCAGGTTACAGTGAGCGATGATGACTCCAATGCACTCCAGCTGGGGTGACAGAGTGAGATTCTGTCTCAAAAAAATAAAAAATTAATAAAAAGAGATGACGTGTGTAGAATGCCTGGTGCTGGTGGTGCTCAATAAATGGAAGTTATAACAATTACAATAATATTGGAGAGGCTGCAGGTAAGGAAGTGGAGGAGAAAGAGGAGGAAGACGAGGCTCTAGCTCACACTTACACCCTCCGCAAGCAAGCACTCACCCACAGCTGCCCTCCTGCCTGACCATGAGACCCGAAACGCCTCGGCAACGTCACCGTAAGTGGGTTTTATTCATCCACACTCAGCTAAAGTCAAGGGGGCCCGCACATGTCCACAGAGTAGGTGGGTCTGGCCTTAGCCCTGTGCTTGGCTGTCAACATCTTGTTCTCTCTTGGTGACACCCCCTCCCACCAGAAGGGCCTCTCCCTAAGCAAGTTCCTTATAGGGAGTGAGAGGGAGTCTGGAGTAGGCCAGGCCCGGGAGTCCGGAGAGAGCCACTCGGTTAGGAAATCTGGGAATGGGGGGTGAGGCTTGAAGGCCCAAATGTAAGGACACAAGATGAACCTGGGCCGTGGGAAAAAGGGCTGAAGGAGTGTGTGACAGAAACTGTTGACTGTCCAGCTATATCCGTTGTCCCCTGAAGTTGAGCCTAGCACGTGGCCACCCAGCTGGAGACTACCATCCCCCTTGCCCCTTACAGCCAACGGGAGCCGTGGGAGCAAGCTCTGACCAGTGGGGTGTGAATGGCAGCGACGTGAACAACTTATAGGACACATCCTTAAAACAGAAGCCAGATGCCCTTCTTTTCCCTTCCTACCCTGCAGTGTGCTTAAACCCAGACCTGGTCCTTGGCCGGGCACAGTGGCTCAGGCCTGTAATCCTAGCATTCTGGGAGGCTGAGGCGGGCAGATAGCTCAAGGTCAGGAGTTCGAAACCAGCCTAACCAAGAGCGAGACCCCCATCTCAACCAAAAATAGAAACAAATTAATTGGCCAATTAAAAAAAATGTATAAAAAAAAATTAGCCGGGCATGGTGGCCCATGCCTGTAGTCCCAGCTACTCAGGAGGCTGAGGCAGAAGGACTGCTTGAGCCCAGGAGTTTGAGGTTGCTGTGAGCTAGGCTGACACCACAGCACTCTAGCCTGGGCAATAGAGTGAGACTCTGTCTCAAAAAAAAAAAAATTAAATATATATGTATAATCTCCTGTCTCTGGAAAACCCTGACACAGATTTTGCACTGAGAGTGATTCTAGAAGAACAGAATATTAAGGATGAGTTTTTGAATTGGTTCCGTGGTTTCTGGAATTGGTTCTAATCTGGTTAGATTTAAAGGCACTAATGACTCTATTCCCAGTAGTAAAGGAAGCACCAGTAGTCCCTGGTGTGATATGGCAACAGCGATACTGAAAATATCACCATCGAATGCTCCTACTTAAATACTTAATGAGAAGCAAGGATCTAGGTAGCCATATATTTGATACCTTAGAACATTTTTGTCAAACTAATTCCTATAATGGAATTGGCTGTTTGCTCTTAATTGTGCTCAGCCAAGTAGGCAAGGAAAAAGGGGTGAACCCAGGGCTTCAGATTGCCAGCTCAAGTACCACACAACTGACTATTAAGTTTATGTCTGCACTGAGGAAAACATTTATTTCCTATAGCCACAGAGCTGAGGTTTCTGAAAACCAAATCCAGAGTCTCATCCTACAGGTGGATGAATTACAACACAAACTGAATTCCCAGCCCCTCAGGGAACCTCTGCTGTTAAAGTAAGGGAAGAGATTGGGAAGGAACAGGGTCCTGAAAAATTTGAGGATGTATGGGTAGATCCTGATGAAGCTGGGGACATTGGAGCCCTAAATTCTGTTGTCTTCTCTGCCAGTAGAAGCAACCCTTCCTCCCCAGTCCAAGGACGTTAACCATGCTGTCCCTGAGGAGCCTGTAGTGGCCTCTTCTGAGGTAGTTGCCTTACATGACATTGCTGAGCCCCCTCAGGACCTACCCTAGGCACCCCTCTTTACTTCTAGATCTATAACGAGATCCAAGTTCCTGCAGGCCCCAAAAGGTGAGATACAAATCTGACCCATTAGGTGGTGCACTATGCTTCAAAAGAACTACATGGTTTTTCTGATTTATACAGACAAATCTGGAAAATATGTGTGGGAATGGATATTGAGGTGTGGGATAATGGTGGAAGGAACATTAAGTTGGATCAGGCTGTATTTGTTGGTGCAGACCCACTAAGCAAAGATTCTGGATTCAGTGTTATTGCTTGAAGGGTTAGAAAGGACTCTTAACAGTTTGGTTGGTTGGTTAGCAGGAAGATGGACTAAAAAGTGGCCTACACTAAATAAGTTGAAATGCCAGAACTGCCTTGGTACACTGTGGAGGAAGGTATCCAAAGGCTTGCGGAGATTGGAATGTTAGAGTAGATGTAAGACCTGCTCGCCCAGCCCAGGAGGGCCTAGAGGGCACACATCTCACCATCGCTGAGAAATAACTTGTGAGGGGAGCCCCAGCATCCCTGAAGAGCTCCTGCGGTTGCTCTTCCTTGTAGGTCAGAAATTACACTGGGAGCTACTGCCACTGACTGGGGATCCTTAAATGCAGGGGGAATAGTTGGGTCCTGGGGTGGCAGGGGACAAGTGGCAGCACTTAATTGCCAAAGGCAAGGTAAGCATGGTTACTATAATAGCACAGTCGAAGCTACAGTCAGAATAGTCTGACTGGCAGAGACCCATGGCATTGGCTATTTGATCATAGTGTGTCACTGATCATGATCCACTAGCAATATTTTTGCCTCCTGTTTCTGTGACTTTATGCTCTTCTGGTCTAGCGGTCTTAGTTCCTGAGAGAGGAATGCTGCCATCAGGAGACACAACGATGATTCCATTGAACTGGAAGTTTAGACTGCCACGTGGCCACTTTGGGCTCCACATGTCTCTGAGTCAATAGGCAAAGAGGAAAGTCACAGTGTGGGCTGGGATGACTGATCCTGGCTACCCAGGGGATCTTGGGTTGCTACTGTACAATGGCAATAAGGAAGAGGGTGTGTGGAGTGTAGAAGATCCCTGAGGGCATTTCTTAGTATTAACCATGCCCTGTAATTAAGGTCAATGGAAAACTACAACAGCCTAATTCAGGCAGGACTGCTAATGGCCCATACCCTTCAGGAATGAAGGTTTGGGTCACCACACCAGGTAAAGAACCTCAACCAGTTGAGATGCTTGCTAGTTGGGTAGCGGAAGGCAAAGGGGATGAGTAGTGGAAGAAGGTAGTTAAAAATACCAACTGCAACCACATGGCCACTTACAAAAATGAAGACTGTAATTATAACAAGTATTTCTTCCTTATTTGGTTACAAATATATTGTATCTATGTGTGCATGTATAGCAAATATCTTTGTTTTCTTCCCTCTCTTATTCCCTTGTACAACGTAAGATGTATTTAAGATATAGGATATCAAAGAAAAGAGGAAATATCATCCAAGCACCCAAGAATTAGTGTCTTTCTGGTTATATGCAGGATAGTCGTATCAGGTTAGGTGTAAGTATGATTTTGTTATTGTTATTTGGAGATCAAGTGTGGTTTAAGGAGATATGTATAGGTGCCATGTTGACAAGGGGCTGACTGCAGTGGTTAATTTTAATGTCACCAGGGCCAGGCTATGGTGTCCAGTTGCTTACTCAAACCCTAGTCTAGATGCTGCTGTGGAGGTATGTGCAGATGTGATTAACATCTATAATCAGTTGCCTTTAAGTAAATGAGGTAGTGGGCCTCATCCATTCAGTTGAAGGCCTTAAGAGCAAAGACAGGTTTCCTGGAGAAAAAAAGAAGGAATTCGGCTTCAAGACTATAACGCAGAAATCTGGCCAACATTTCCAGCTTGCTGGCCTGCCCTTCAGAGTACAGATTTACCATCCCCACAATCAAATGAGCCAATTCCTTTAAATAAGTCCCTTAAAAATGTATCTATATCTATGTATCTCCAATTTGTTCTGTTTTTCTGGAAAGCCCTGACCGGTACAATTGGTTTCACTCAATTTTGTATTTCCTGTACATGAAACTACACGATGTAGACTTTTTGCCACCCAGCTGCTTTTGCCCTACAGTATATTTGTGAGATTCCTCCCTCCTCTTCTTAGGTGCAGCCATCAACTGTGGATGAACTGCGGGGTAAAACTTTTCCTCTGCACGCCTAGAATCCTTGTTAGACAGGAGCCAGTAGGTGGCACTAAAACATCTCATATGGAACTTTGAAATGTCCCAGAACTGCAGATTCCTGGGTGTCAGCAACTTCTGAAATTTTGCATCCCTATAACACAGCAGATGTATTGTCAAATTGGAAATAATATCTTCACATTTCTAAATTCCATGCTAACTGACTTAAATTTGAAGTGCTTTGTGATTAAGATCAATGGCAAAGGACACAGGAGGCCTTGACAGAAGTAAGGGGAGGTTGCTTTGCCTCGAGTCCAGTGCTAGGGAGTGTCAACGACCTGGAAGGGTCTGCGATTTTACCCTACTTGCCAGCTAACAGGTTTGGCTGTCACAGACTCGTGGATGCTGACAGAAGCCATATTATTATTCACAGCAATAGCGGTGGCCTGAGTTCCCACATTTTCTTGCCCTGTTTCCTTAAGCCTTGACATGGTGGGGCCAGATGACACCAGCACAAGCAGTGGCTTGCAATTCAGGATAATCTCCGGGCTTGGAGACCCTGAATATTTGATAATTGGCAGTAAGCCTGCTACTCATTTGCCCTGTAGGGAGATACTGTGTCTTCCAAGGGTGTAAGCAAACTGCCCTTTGCTTTGGAGAAAGACACAATTGTTTGTCTTCTAAGGTTGTTCACTACACAGACATTCTTGAAAAGATAATCCAGAACAAAGAGAAACCAGTGCCTTGATTGCAAGACACCTATAAACGTGAGATGCCCAGGGAGACTCATCTCATAACAAGAGGAGTGTGGAGGATGAGGAGGTCCTCTTCCACTGTGAGGTTTTGTGGAGTAGAAAGAGGTGCATCTCTAGGATGGAGAAGGTGGCTGCAGAATGGCATCTCTAAGCTTTCTGAGGATTAACATCATCCTCTGGGCCAGGAAGCTGCAACCTGGGCAGTAGTGGACTGACTGGGGTCTGTGGCGTTCCCCTTGGAGCCTTTGGGAAGTGGTGTTCTCCCTCTTGTCTCTTGAAGCAGGTACTGGAGAAGACTGTCTTGCCAACATCCTTTGCTTCTTGCTCCTAAGCTCTGGAGGGAGAGCCTATCTAAACCAGGAGCAACCCCTAGGGCACGTTTTCCTTCCTGATTGAGGCAGGAGAGAGATGTTGCCCTGGCTCTTGCAAAGGCAGCAGAGGGGCTGGGAAGGGTGGAGGGAGGTGGCAGAAGGCCAGGAAGGCCATCTTCCTACGTTAGGTCAACACTCATAGCCTGCAGGGGGAACCCTTGTTATTTTAGCCTCTCTTTCAGTGTACAAGCAGCAACACATGGGGCAGGGATGACGGACTCAATCTCTTTCCCGTGAAGGGGTCAGAGGACATTTTTGGATTGATCATCCAATAACGGTGTGTGTTTCAGGCCTGTGAGGCAGTGGCTGGGAGTAAGGAAAGGGCAAGTCTTCCTTGCTTACTTCCCTGGGTCTTACTTCCATTATAATTTGTATTAGGTGTTAAAAGGACATAAAAGGAGTGAAATTACAGAACATCAGATTTTTATTTGTAGGAAGAACCTCAGAGATGGCCTGTTCCAATAGTTTCTTAACCGAGCTCCTGGGATTTCTCTGGGCTCCATGGATGGGTTTTGGGAGTCCAACCTTTTCCTGATATGACACATTTGATTCTCTAGAAGTTTATTGTTTGACAGGGGATCAAATCATTCCCAGGAGACCGTTAAGTAACAGAACAGACCAGTTGTGGGAATTTGGGCAAGAAGAGGTCAGTTGGTATGGCCAGGCACGGACAGATGTGGCTGGGTGTAAGGAAGCAGCCCTTGAGCTGGATGAGGAATGAGGTGCTGTGCGAGGTGGGTGTCCTTGAGCCACTCTGCAGCGTGGTGGCAATAGCAGTGACCATGGGATCCAGCAGCCTTGGTATTCTCAACTGTAACCTGCAGGAAGGACACTTTATGATGTTTTATGGCAAGAATTTGTATTTAAGCAACACAATAAAGAACAGTCAGGTATCACTATTTAGATCGCTTTGGCTGAAGTGTGAGATTCATGTTGTGAGTCCCAGGGGATAATGCTGCATAGACAAGACAAGACCCCAAATGCCATTCTGGAGACCCTGGACTGCCTTGTGTAAGCAGAGGAGAACAATTGACAGTCCGTAAGCAGAGAAACAACTGACAGCAGCTGCAACTGAGTGAAGGAATGTGCAACTGAAGGGCACTGGAAGAATGAATGAGAGAGTAGGGAAGGAAGAACAGGTTCTTCCCAAACATTCTCTGTCTGACACACAGTAAGCTCTCAAAAATGTTTGGAGCAGAGGGGAGAGAGAGAAAGAGAATGCTTCATGATGGGACCTATCAACACAAATTGTTCTGAGAATCAGCTGGTATCCACTTTTAATCTTTATGTAAAAGGAGAGGTGAGGATGAGGGTACATGCCTCTACAAATACTCCTCGCTGCTCTTGTAACTAACATCTGCACCTCCTCTCCCCCTTGTAACAGGGGGCAGTTACTGTTCCCAAGTTCTCACTTTGTAATGGGGCTTGTTGTCCTGGGACCCGCAGAAGGAAATTGAGTTTTCAGTTAATTCGATCACTACCCCAGGGCCTGGTTATTTGGGACAGCTGATGTGTAATGCTATAGTCTAGGGAGACATGGAAAATTTTTTGTAGGTCACTTTTAAGAAATAGTTTGAGGTGGCTGTGGAAACTTTCTAAGCCCTTTGGGTTCCAATATTCTAGGTGGGGATTTAGTCCTCTCCCTGATGTCTAAAAAAGTTCATTTTGAACAGTACAGTGTGGTAGGCTAAATAAGAACCTCCCGAGTATGTCTATGTCCTAATTCCCAGAACCTGTGAATAGGTTACTGTATATGGTAAAGCAACTGTGCGGATGTGATTGGGTTGAGGATCTTGAAATGGGAGGATTATTCTGGCTTATTTGGGTGTGCCAACTGTGACATACCTGTCCTTAATAAGGGGATCCAGGAGAGTCAGAGTCAGAGGAGGTGATGTGATGAGAAGCAGAGATTGGAGTGATGTGGCCATGAGCCCAGGAATGTGGACGGCCTCTAGAAGCTGAAAGGGGCAAGGGAGGTGCTATGGTCTAAATGTTTGTGTTCCCCCAAATTCATGTGTTCAATTCTAATCCCCAAGGTGATGGGAGCAATTCGGTCATGAGGGTGGAGCCCTATGATTGGGATTCGTACCCTTATAATAAAGAGACCCCCTGCAGAGAGCTACCTTGCTCCTTCCATGGGAGGCTACAGTGAGAAGATGGACTCTTTCCAGATACTGAATCCACCTTGATCTTGGACTTCCCAGCTTCCAGAACTATGAGAAATAAATTTCTGTTGTCTATAAGCCACCGAACTTACGATATTGTTTTGTAGCAGCCCGAATGGACTAAAACAGAATGAATATTCTCCTGAAGCCTCCAGAAGGAACACGGCCCTGCCAACACCTTGGTTTTAGCCCCTTAAGACTAATTTTGAACTTCTGACCTGCAGAACTGTAAGAATAAATCTGGGCTGTTTTAAGCTAATTTTGTGGTATTTATTACACACAAATACTGGGTTGTGACAAAGGATGTCATTTAGGCTTCTCCTCGACCCGAGACCCTCGTGCTGGCCTGGTGCAGTGGTTCTCAACTTCACTTCACACTGGAACCCTGTGGGGAACTTTTGAAGATCCTTCTGCCCAGGATCTGTCCCAGACTAACTGAATCTGAATCTCTGGTAGTAGGATTTAGGCATCATTATTATTATTTGAAAATAGAGAAATAATCCACATGACAATAAAATGTATACATCTTAGGCATTTAGTTCAAAGTGTTTTGACAATTGTATATGCTAGTGTAACCACCATCCAAAACAAGATACAGAATATTTCCATCACAACAGAAAGTTATACAATGCCCTTTGCAATGAGTTCCAACCCAAGGCTGTGGAGTGGTTTTAAAACATGGCCACAGTCTTTGACACTCCTTCACCAGAAATGGTTTCTGCCTGACCTTCTGCTGGAGTGTGGCAGGCTGTGATTGCCCCAACTAATAGAGAGTAGTAGAAGTGACATTTATGGACTAAATTTGTCCCTTGAAATTCATATGCTGAAGCCCTAACCCCCAATATGACTCTGTTTAGAGATAGAGCTTTTAGGGAGGCCATTAAAGTTAAATGACATCATAAAGGCATGGCCCTAATTCGATAGGCCTGGTGTGTCCTCATAAAAAGAGACACAAGTGCTTGCTCTCTCCCTCTCTGCACCTGCACAGAGGAAAGACCATGTGAGTACACAGCAAGAAGGTGGCCATCCACAGGCCAGGAAGAGAGGCCTCAGCAGAACCTAGGCCTTCTGGCACCTTGATCTTGGACTTCTTTTTTTTTATTTTATTTTATTTATTATTTTTATTTCAGCATATTATGGGGGTACAAATGTTAAGGTGATCTTGGACTTCTAGCCCTCAAAACTGTGAGAAAATAACTATCTGTTGTTTAAGCACCCAGTCTGTGGTATTGTGTTATGGCAGCCCAAGCAGAGGAATACAAGCACTATGTTGCTTCTGAGGCTACAGTATAAACATCGTGCAAATCAAAAGGCCAGGTGGCAACACAGAGCTGAGGGTTCTCTGGGAACACTTGCCTTAGAGCCCTGGACACCATGGAAGAAGTCAGCTGCCCTGAGACCAGCATGCTGGGGGCCACTGTAAACACTCTGGTTGAAAGTCCTGGCTGAGCCCATCCTCCAGCCATCCCCATCCAGATGCCAGATGTGTGAGCGAGCAAGCCACTGGGCACCAGCTGGGCCAGAAACCAGCGGTCATTATCTAAGAGCTGCTCTGCTGTGCCCCTTCTAAGTTCCTGACCATGGAATCTGTGAGCTTGAAAAACAACGGTTACATGCCACTGACTTGGGGGAGGCTTTTTTTCTTTAAAGTCACACTGCATAACTGGAACAAGGTTGCTATGAACGTTTTTGAAGAGGTCTCTTTTGGGAACCTATTCATTTCTCTTTCCATTAAATATATAGGACTGAAATTGCTAGGGTAAAAATTAATGTTCAATTATACAAATTTGCCACAGTTCTCCAATTGGTTGTACTATTTTACACTCCCAACAGCCACAGATGAGAGTTTCAGCAGCCCTACATCTTTGCTGATGATAGTGTTATTAGTCTGTTTGCTGTTAACCCTCCCAGTGGGTGTGAACAGACATCTCATTGTCATTTTATTTTCAGTCCATTGATTACAAATGATGTTAAGCATCTTTTCATATGCTTATTGGCCATTCATATATCTTTTTTGTGAAGCATTTGTTCAAGTTTTCTGCCTATTTTTTTTTTTTTTCTGAGACAGAGTCTCACTCTGTTGCCCTGGCTAGAGTGCCATGGCGCCAGCCTAGCTCACAGTAACCTCAAACTCCTGGGCTCAAGCAATCTTTCTGCCTCAGCCTCCCAAGTAGCTGGGACTACAGGCGCACACCACCATGCCCGGCTAATTTTTTTCTATATATTTTTAGTTGTCTGGCTAACTTCTTTCTGTTTTTTTTAGTAGAGATAGGGTCTCACCGTTGCTCAGGCTGGTCTTGAACTCCTGACCTTGAGTGCTCCTCCCACCTTGGCCTCCCAGAGTGCTAGGATTACAGGCATGAGCCACCATGCCTGGCCCTCTTTTGCCTATTTTTATAGGCAGTGTTTACACTGAGTTTTTTATATTTTATATTTTTTGTTTATTTGTGGGAATTCTTTATATAGTCTGGATACAAGACTTTTGTCAGATAAATTAACTGTGAATATTTTTCCCCATCTATGTGACATTAGTATTTTTTAAAGCTCCCCAACTGATTCCAATGTGTAGCCAAAGTTGAGACCACTGACCTACTGCTTATTTCCTTCTTTTCCTTGGAGGACAAAACTGGGGTCCCATGTGCAGGGTTTAGAGTTAGACTGCCTGGCTTTGACTTGGCTTCAAGATTTGCCTACTGTGCGTGGTACAGTGGCTCACTCCTGTAATCCTAGCACTCTGGAAGGCCGAGGCAGGATTGCTTGAGGCCAGGAGTTTGAGACCAGCTTGAGCAAGAGCAAGATCCTGTCTCTACTAAAAATAGAAAAATTAGCCAGGTATGGTGGTGCATGCCTAAAGGCCCAGCTACTCAGGAAACTAAGGCAGGAAGATCACATGAGCCTAGGAATTTGAGGTTGCAGCGAGCTATGATGAAGCCACTGCACTCTAGCCAGGGCTACAGAGCAAGACTCTGTCTCAAAAAAAAAAAAACAAAAAACCAACATTTGCCTGCTGTGTGACCTTAGGCAAGTCACATCATGGCTTCACGCCTTCATTTTCTCATTTCTAAAATAGAGTTAATAATAAGGCTATTAAAAGATTGTTGTAATAATTAAAGGAGATCATAAGCAGAACATTTATGTTTATAGTAACTAGCATTACATGCAGACATTATATTTTCAGGACAGTATCAGGTTTTCAACTTAAAATTTCTTATATTTATGTAACTGAACTGGATTCCTTTGCCCGTGCACAACAGAAAGTCAAACACCCACGCAGCAGGTTTTTGCAGTGATAAAGGTGTATAGTCAGGCAGCCAAAACAGGGAGACAGGAGTCGGCCTCAAATCTGTCTCCCTTAGCTGAGGGTTAAGACAGGCTTTATAGTCAGAGGGTAAATGAGGTGTGACCTGATTGAATCTTGCAATGAGGTGATGCTAGCAGGCATAATCTGGATCCTACCATGAGGTGACTCCAGGGCTCAATCTGATTGGATCCTGGATCCTGCCATGTGGTGGCCTCTTCTTAATTAAGTCCCTGCTCCTCGGTTCAAGCACTTAGGTTCTGCCCATGGTTACATGCTTGGTTCATCTGGGCATGTTCAGGTTATGTGACATTCAACCTGGGGATCCACGGAAACTGAAAAACAACTCTCAACTTTGTTACATAAAAGTTGAGCCAGATTGGTCTGGTGTGGTTGCACTTACATAGAATAGCTTCTATTTTAGGCAAAAATTTCAGGTCATCATCATTTCCCTGGATAAAAGACTAAGGGGGTGACCTGTTATAATGCTGTAGATATATAAGGAAATCCTTGACATAATGTCTCCATGGGGCATTGATTTGTTTTTTTAATGCCTTGTGCTTCAGATAGTTTCCCGTTAAGAGATACAGGCCGGGCGCAGTGGCTCACGCCTGCAATCCTAGCACTCTGGGAGGCTGAGGCAGGAGAATCGCTTGAGGCCAGGAGTTGGAGACCACCCTGAGCAAGAGCAAGACCCCATCTCTACTAAAAATGGAAAAAATTAGCCAGGTGTGGTGACCTGTAGTCCAAGCGACTTAGGAGGCTAAGGCAGGAGGATCGCTTGAGCCCAGGCGTTTGAGGTTGCAGTGAGCTATGATGACGCCACTGCACTCTAGACAGGGCTACAGAGCAAGACTCTGTCTCAAAAAAAAAAAAAAAAAAAAAAAGAGAGAAAGAGAGAGAGAGTGTGGGCAGTGTGGGCTGGAATGGCATGGAGTCTGACATTGCAGATATTCTAAATGCAAATTTTAGAGACTGAAATTGGCACAGGGTACGTCACAGGTTCAGCAGTACTAAATCAGTTCACTCTCATGCCTGGATTCTTTGGAAAACAAGGCTCATGTCTGCAAGGCAACTAAGCCTGTGACAACATGCAGATGTAGGTGACATCAACTCAGGAATTGAATCCACACTAAACGTATGTGGCCTTATTAGCATAATGCTTTAATCAGAGTGATGCACAGTTTACAGTGTTTTTATATATTCATTTTAGGCTAACTTACTTTATAATGACCTTGTAAGGAAAAAATGGAAGGGATTATCAGGATTGTCTCCAGTTTGCAGATAGAGGAGCTGAGGCTCCAAGGGCATGTGGTCAGGAAGATGCAGAGCTGGCATGAGAAGTCAGACCTTCCAACTCCAAGTGTGGCGCCTGCCCACCACGCCGGGGCTTCTCAAGCTGTGACATGCTTCTTTGACTCACCGGGGGCTCTTGTTAAAATGCAGATTCTCCTGCGGTAGGTCCAAGATGGGACCAAGTTCTCGTGTTTCTGATAAGCTTCAGGTGCAGCTGATACTGATTCTAGGACCATACTTTGTGTGGCCAAGAACTACAGCACACCCATTTTAATGAATCAAGTAGCCACAGGTCTCATTCTTCAATAGTTGTCATTATACACCACTGACCTCTGAACAAAAATCATTTAGAGGTTGACTTTCAGCAAGGTACCCCCCTCTAGGAGCAAGTCCCACTGGTCAGCCCAAGCACACTGTGTTTCTCCTTAGATGTGCTCCTCCTTTCCCAGGAATAACTAGGGGAAGTAGAGCTGAAGGATGCAGCTGGGTCAAGCAAAGCTCCTTGCACCTGAAAAATCTTATCCTAATGTTCTTCAAGAGATATAATTGGAGAAATACTTGTGAGTCAGCTTTATTTCTCATAGGAGATCTGTCTTGGAGGAAAGAAGAAATAATAGAGAACACGTGATTTAGAGCCGGGGAATGGAGCACTATTGTGGACTGGAGATTACCACTCCCATTCTGGAATCCATCCACAAATGTGCAAGGACTTGTGTTGGGGTCACAACAAGGAGCAACCAACAAGGTGCAAACAGTGAAACAGCAGAAGGTATCTCTAAAAGCAATAGACACAGACACTTGTCCACATTGAGAAGTCTATATCAAGGAGGAACCTGTGTGGCATCCTCCCAGCTGGGCATGCGGGTTCCTGCATGCCCCAAATCTTCCCAGGCATATGCAGCTGCCAAGGAAAACGCCCTTGCAGCAGAGGGCATTGTCAGGCATGAACACTTTACCTGTCTTCACCATGCCTGCCTGTTCCTAGGACTGTACAAATGTGCGAAACAGCAGCACTTTCTCACGCTCACTGCCAGCCAGGTGGCTCAGACCAACTCCCAGCTGTCCAGCAAGAGCCAGAGCAGGCCACAGGAGTCTCTGAGGCCCGGCCCCCGAGCATGGAGCAGTGTGTCAGGGGTATATGGTGTGTGTCTGTCTCTTTCTTCTTATACTTTCTTTGGCACGTCTCTCCCTCTCCTGCCATCTTCCTTGAGGCTTATCCTACCCTGCTGTTTGTCCAGACCAGAGTGCTGGCCCCAAGCTTCTTGGCCTAGGCCATGTCTCCTGACATGTTTTGGCTACTCTTGATATCTAGAAACCCCACCAAGTGTGGGGTGGATGGACCACTAAGCAGGCAGGCGAGGGTCTGAGCAGGACTTACCATTAGCTAGGAAGTCCCAGTTCAGTCTGCTGATGCCCTTGCTGTCCTGGCCCTCATGTATTTTTAATGTCTCCCCTCGGTTTGGGGACACAGAAGAAGGGCAAAATAGTCTGGTGTTAAACCAGGAAGAGCTGTGTTGAACCCAGGCCCTGCAGACGGCACAGAAACCTGGGACCCTCCTGTCTCCCAACACGCCTCTCTGCCTCTGTGTCTATGCTGCATGCGAAAGGGGACCTTCAGTTCCTGACTGCAACAGAAAGATGGGAGCAAACAAAGCCACTAGCAGGTGGAGAGTCAGGACGGCTAAAGGTAGCAATTTTAACAGCAAGGTTTCGGGAGAGAGATTAAGAAGGAATCTGGGCTTCTTTCCCTTTGGCCCACCTTTAGAAATGGGAAGATGTTGCTTATTCAGTCCCCTGAGGTTAGCCTGCATCGAGATAGACTGAGCCGTAGAGGATTCCTTGCCGGGCAATTATGAAATGTTTTCCGAAAGTGATGTTGCTTTGCAAAATGTTTTAAAATAAGTTGAATGTGCACTTCCACTTAGAGTTGAAGAGAAGCATATCATTTGGTTTCATTTAACGATGATTTAGGTGATGGTAAGAAAAGCAAGTAAATTCAAATTAAATTATTGATTTTCATGATTATAAATTAGAATTCCAACAAGAATAAATGGCAGATATTTTTCTGTATAAGTAAATTTTAATTCTTAGCATGTTGCATGAAAAATATATATTAGCCACTCTTCATCATGAATTGATGTGCTGATATTGTTATTTATAAAGTCCTCGTAGAGTCCAGACCTTCACAATTAATTTACCACACAATCATTCTTCTCCATTGAGGAGAACGATGTCGGGGGTTTGTCTCCTATTCCTGCCCCTTAGTGGCGGCAGTGCCTTGTGATGGATGTTTTCCAGGTAGCTTATATAACTTGCTAATAATAACTCAGTATTCATTGAGTAATCTGCAGTACTAATGCAATTAAATTCAAAAGGAAGCCTTAGTCTAAATATATTTTTGTGATTCATCCTTCATTATACTGATTCTATTTCTCACATTAAATTAAGGGTGTTTTTAGTGTGGGAGCCTTATTTACACATGGGTGGAAGATGGGGGGAAGGGGAAGATTTGATTATCCACTGAAGTTTACTTCCAGGTGAGCGTCTGGAATGAGGAACTGCCACCCAGAGACAAATTTTCCACCTTGGGCAACATGAAGGCGATTGCTGCTGTTTTTCATGACTCACTATACCTGGATCATGGTTTTGTCCAGTTAGAATGTGTGATTAATACATTCTGGCAAATGCAAATGTATTTGTTCAAATGATAAATGAATGAATGTCAGTCTCATTTATTCTTTTATCCTAAAATTTTTAATTGTGCTCATATATGTGAGCAATTTATGTAGTTTCTGCCTATAAAACAGAAACTATAGAACTATGGAAAGTGCTGCATCGTACTAAAAATATTCCTGAGATTCTCCTCAACTACATAACTCTGCTAGGGCCTTGGACTATCTACAGTCCACCACTTTGGACTTGATTTAACCACCACTTTCTCTACCTTTCCATACTTGTCCATTGTCCAGACATTATCCAGACATAATAGCACGAGGTCAGGCACTGCCTGGGCACCACTTCCGGTCTTCGCCACATGCTCCTGTCTGGCTCCAGCCACCTCTGCAGGGGTCAGCTCTGCATGCTCCTGTGCACCTCACACAGGTGCACCCTCACAGTACCCTGCCTCTGTCTGCCCTTCTTCCCAGGGTTCTCTGCTGACAAGCAGGCCGGGAAGGGCAGACTTAGCCTCTCAGTGCACACACTTGCAGCCCAGGAGTGTGGGCGTTAACTCCCAGTGTGTGACTCTCTGTCCAGTAGGATGTGGAATGGCTAACTCAAAGACCACCATCTCGAATTGGCTCTTCTTCCTTCCCTTTTTGTTCCCCTTGGCTTTTCTGCTGCTCCCTAGGATTGCACTCCCTAAAAAAATAGAACACATTTTATTAGAAATAAATTAGAGCCTCAGGCTCTGCTTTCTGAGCCTTTCAAACTGAGACAAATACATACTTTTGATTGAGGTTAGGTTTCCCTATTTTCAAAATGGGGATAATAGGCCAGGCGCAGTGGCTCATGCCTGTAATCCTAGCACACTGGGAGGCCGAGGCAGGAGGATAGCTCAAGGTCAGGAAGTTCGAAACCAGCTTGAGCAAGAGCAAGACCCCGTCTCTACTAAAAATAGAAAGAAATTAATTGGCCAACCAAAAATACGTAGAAAAAATTAGCCGGGCATGGTGGCGCACGCCTGTAGTCCCAGCTACTTGGGAGGCTGAGGCAGAAGGATTGCTTGAGCCCAGGAGTTTGAGGTTGCTGTGAGCTAGTCTGACGCCACAGCACTCTAGCCTGGGGGACA
>CAUYRT010039130.1:0-101262 GCA_963574885.1 Lepilemur ruficaudatus
AGATTTTTAAATGTAACAAGATAAGTCAACTTGAGTGGTAATATATTTTGGGAAATCAGCTCACTATAAATTGTGACTGTAAACATTATACTGTAAATGCTTTGTAGTTTTTCCCCCAATAAAAAAGAAAAAAAAAATAAATAAATAAAAATAAATTAAAAAAATAAAATAAAATCTGTATGGCATGTTTTATAGAAATAGGGGGAAAAAAATCTTGAAACTCATTAAAACTAGAAAAGACTCTCAATAGCCAAAGCAATTTTAAGCAAGACAAAGCTGGAGGTAGCCACTCCCTGGTGTCAAAACAATTGCAAAACTGCCATAATCAAAACAGTATGTATGGTACTGCATAAAAACAGGCACATAGATCAATGCAACAGAATAGAGAACCCAGAAATAAAAAGGTGCAAATACAGTCAACTGATCTTTGACATGGTGCCAAGAATATATAATGGGGAAAGGATAGTCTCTTCCATAAATGGTGCTAGAAAAACTGGATACCCACATGCAAAAAACTGAAATTAGACTCTTATCTCACACTATATACAAAACTCAACTTGATGAATTAAAGACTTACCCACAAAACTTGAAACAATAAAATTTTTAAAAGAAAACTAGTAAAAGACTTTATAGACATTCAACTGGGCAAATGAATTCTTGGATATGACACCAAAAGCACAAGCAACAAAAGCAAAAGTAAACAAATAGGATTACATCAAACTAAAAAGCTCCTGCACAGCAAACGAAACAATTAACAAAATGAAAAAGTAACCTATGGTATGGGAGAAAATATCTGCAGACCATATCTGATAAGGGGGTAATATTCAAAATATATAAGGAACTCCTACAACTCAATAGCAAAAACAAACAAATAACCCAATTTAAAAATGGGCAAAGAACCTAGACAGACATTTCTCCAAAGATGACATACAATTGACCAACAAGTATACAAAAAGGTACTCAATATCACTAATCACTAGGGAAATGCAAATCAAAACTGCAATGAGGTATCAACTCATACTTGTTAGGATGGCTATTATCAAATAAATAAGGACAAGTATCGGGGGGATATGGAGAAAAGGTAACCCTTTTACACTGTTGGTGGGAATGTAAACTTGTCCAACCACTATGAAAACCAATATGGAGATTCCTCAAAAAATTAAAAATTAAAAATAGAAAAATTAAAAATTAAAAATAGAATATTTGATCCAGCAACCCCACTTGTAGACATATATCCAAAGAAATTGAAATCTGGATCTCTAGATATCTGCACTTTCATGTTCATTGCAGCATTATTCACAATAGTCAAGATATGGAATCAACCTGTGTCCATCAATGGATGAATGGATAAAGAATATGTGGTATATACACACATTAAAATATTATTCAGCCTTAAAAAAGAAGAAAATCCTGCCATTTGTGACATTATGGCAGTTTGTCACCTGGCCAGACATTATGCTACACCTGGAAGACATTATGCTAAGGGAAGTGAGGCAGACTCAAATATAAAAACAGTACTGTATGATATATATGACACATTAATAGTCAAATACATAGAAGCAGAGAGAACAGTGGTGGCCAGGGGCTGGAGGAGAAGATGGGGAGTTGCTGTTCTGTTCAACAAATATGAAGTTTCAGTCATGCAAAATAAATAAGATCTATTATACAATACAGGACCTATGATTGACAATAATGTACCGTATACATAAAAATTTGCTAAGAGGGTACATCTAATATTAACTGTTCTTGACCACATACACAAAAAAACTCAAAGGGGACAAGATGAAACTCTTGGAGGTGATGAATAAGTGTGTATGGCACTGACAGTGATGTTGGCTTGGTTGTTCCACAGGTATATACTTATCTCCAAAACCACCAAGTTGTTCGCACTAAATACCTACAGTTTTTGTATGTCAGTCATACCTGTTAAAGTCCTGTTATATGTTGAAAAAAATGAAATACTGATTTTTGCTACAACATGGATGAACCTTGAAAACATTACTAAAAGAGCATGAATTTTATGATATATGAATTTTATCTCAAAAACTTTTTAAATTCTAAATATTTCATTTTAGTAAAGACTGGAAAGAAATATGCAAATAAAATCATAATAATTTTCTTAGATTTAGTTTGAAAGTGATTTCCTTCATGTTTGAACATTCTGTAATTTTATTGTTCAACATTTAGTATTAAAAATAAAGTTTAAATGTTGTAGGTCACAAGCACTGTAGTCAGCACCATGCTGTAATTAATGTATAACACTGAACACAGCAAGCCAAAAGCTCTATCAGTATAAGCCAAAGTGAGTTTGATGATGCATTCAAGTCCAAACAAAATTAGAGACTTTGACAGGGCAGATTTAAAGGCATTTTGCATCCATATATACAAATGCTATCATGAAGAACAAGTATTACATACATCATCTGCTATAGATGACAAGGGCACATATGTCAAGAAACTTAAGTGCCATCTGCAGAGTAACTCATCTAATTATCCCAGTAATTACTAAATTGGAAATCAGATGGCTGTGAAGTTTGGTCACACAGTTCACGTTGAAAACTTTCTCAAAGTTAACTATCTCTGGCGTGCCACTGGATAGTCTCATCTGTTGATGGTCAAGCAATGGCTCAAGGAGAAGGCAGAGCATACAATGACACAAACAGAGAAGCCTCTGCAGGCCACACAGTCACTAGACGTTTGTAAACTTCATTGCATGGTTTTGAAGGGTAAAAAAAAAAGAAGAAGAAGAAAGCCTAACCAATTGCAGCCATCTGACTGACAGCAAGAACTAGAAAGAAGATGAGCAGAAGCTGAAAATTTAACAAAATAGTAAGAAGGGAACCAGATAACTGAGCAATGACAAAACAAGTCATTAAAAAGTAAAGTTATAATTTCTTAGGTGGAAACTTTCCTGCCATCACTCTGAGAAGTGTGTGGAATTACATTACAAATGCAAAGAAAGTCTGAGGTAAATCTAAAACTCTACTCGCTTACATACCCCTCCCATCTTTGAGTATCCATTAACCTGAAAGTCTTCTTTTCAGCGATATAACCTCAATCTCACTCATCCCTTTAAAAAACAGCATAACTTTGAAACCTTTTAGGATGTTTTCAAGCTTGGTCATGCAGCAGAAGATCCTGACTGGAACTGAAGCTGTGCCCACCTTAGGATTCCAGCGTGGCCTGGGCATATCTACAACCTTCTCCAAGGATCCATCTGTCTTATCTATGCACCCAGAGAGCCCCCCAAAAAATCAGTGAACAGGGTCAGAATAGAGGTGACCTGGGTACAACATAGGTGTCTGTCACTCAGGTTGACCCAAGCCCAGACTCCTTTGGTCCTAGGACAAGAAGGTGACAATTAAAATTATAGCATTAGGTATCAGCAACTTTTATAAAACAAGATGTTTTCAAAGGCTGTCTCAGCACAGGAAGAGTTAAAGCCCTAGACCTTGGAAGTCAGCAGGACACTAGAGACAGCAGTTGGCTCCAGAATCAGTGTTGGTGACTGACTGAATGTCATCAACAATTTAGGAGGTCACCAGGGAGAGCGAGAGAGTAAGAGAGACAGAGAGATGAACCAAAGGCTTCGTCTACAGAGAGATACCCTGGAGACCCCCAGAACTGCTTGGCAGGCATTATATGAGAGTTGACGTTTTCACAGAGCAGATGAAAAAGAATTTTTGGACCATTTCTCTACCTTTAGACCAGCATGATCATAGAAAGCATAGTTAATGTTCAGACTTTCTTTGCCGTATTTATACAACAAACTACAAAATTAAATAAGCCACTTAAAAATTAATAGAGAAAAGCTACACTGAGAGCTTTAATTTTTCTTTTTTCCTATAGAGCTAAAAAAAGAAAAGAACAAAATCTTTGATACTTCGCAGCAGATTATTTTGCCAATGTCCTAGATTTAGGGCTAGTGAGGCATTATAAATTCAATAACCTTCATAGATATTCAATCATTTTTCTAAAAATGTCTGCATCTATGAAATATAAAATATATACATTTAAAGTAAGGAAGATGGGTAGTTTCACTTAAAATTTTCCTCCTAGTAATAACTAACAAAGATATGTGAACTACATGTTAAAACAAATTCTTCGGAAGGAAAAAATAGACCTTTCAAAAAATAGGAAAAAAGTGGCTTAATGAAACCTAAGTGAGATTTTAACATGTTCCAAAATAAAACACAGCAACATATGGAGACACTAGCAACCAATCATTTCTCAAAACACTTGAGAACACAACATTTGGGGGGTGTACAAGGAGTGCTATCTTTAATATAATAATATATGTGTGTTGAAATGTGTCCATCTTCTTCTAGAATTAAGTAACCTAACCTATCTGCTTTACGTGTTTAAAACATAAATTCTCACTTAACATTAACACACACACACGTACACACTTCTAGAAGCCAAGAATTATCAGCAATCTTGCTATCCTTTCCCTTAATACTCAGATGTGGGCTCGGAAGTAGCATTTAATGATGAAAATGGCTGAAATGCACCAATAGGTCCACAGAGGGAATCTCTGAGGCTTTTCCCACTTGTCTGAGTTTCCCTGCATACTTCAGCTATTCACCACTCTCCCCAGACCTCTCCATTGTCCTACAACTTCCCAGATGGAGAACAAGACAGAAAAGCAGCAAAAGGTGATTTGTTGGTTCTTAAGGCTACAATGAACATTTCTGGATGGTTGGATTTTCAGTAGTATGCTTGTGTTGCTGAATTTAATTGAGCAACATATGACCCTTGTACAATGTATGTCATTTGCCAAAGAAATCAGCATGGATGTCGCTGTATCACTTCAACATTAGTGAACTTAAATATAATTACTTGAAAAAATTAGGAGCACATGCCCAATAAAAGCATGTCATGTTGATACATCAGAGAATATCCATTCATATGATTTGGGGGGAATGTTGTTGAATCAATGGAGCGATTTAACTTTCAAGTAAAAAGAGAACATTTTCATAAATGAGCAAGATTGAGAGATAAGTCTACTTCAGACAGATAAAAATATCTTACAAGAAAGATTTCCAACTTTCTTCAATTCTACAAAACAAATGCATTTGGAAAACATTTGGAGTGAAACATAATTTTGATTTGTTTATAACTTTATATTTCAACTCACAGAAGACTGCCCCCACAGCGAGACCGAAACTTTAACAGAATTGTTTTTCACTAATCCGATACCCTTAAAAAAACAAACCATTCTTCTCTTGTAGCCTAAAACAATTAAATGTTTTTTAAAAGATGACTGTAAGATTCTTCAAATTTTAACTTTTGACCTCAAAAAGGAATATGTAGAGCTTTGTGCTCAAGCACTTTTCTAAGCAGCATATGGAACATCTAGAAATAGGAAAAATATTTAAAGACCCTTTCTTTAAATCCCAAGTTTTCACAGACAACACATTTTCTTGTGTTCAGAAAGTTACTGTCCACAGAGAAACAAGTTCACACTGTTACTAAGAATCTGTTTGTTAGGAACATTCAAAATCCACTGACATTTCAGCTAAGAGCAAAAATGTGTAGCCCTAACAGTAAAATCAGTTTTCCAGTGTTAGAGTCCCTTTCTAAAGCTCAGACCACATGACAACTATTTAGGAAACAACAACAGGGCAAAGTTGTCATAGCATTCAAATAAAAGGGGCATCTGTTACCCATCCTAGATCCTCAGTAGAAGCTTCTTCCTAAAAGGAAGCTTCTCTAGAGTTAATGTCTGAATAAAACCCTCTTCCAAAACAGATGGGATTCTAATCGATTCTCAGATTTCTCTATTAGAAGTATTTACCGGGTCTTTTTAATTACAAAAAAAAAAGGACACCATAAATTGTCTGTTTTACTGTCTGTGCTAATTTCATTTCATTATATCCTTGGAGTAAGCTATTATTTTCCCACTGGTTCCCATGGCATTTTTCATTATCAGCTGCTAATTGTCTAGCATTCACATAGGACTGTGAACCAAGTAGGCTGCTGCGTGGGCTGAAGTTCTAGGGGAAGCTGAGCAGCAATAGGATTCTGCATTGTTATTATTGTGACACATTAGAAAATTTCCACCCACTTACGTGCCTACATCACTGTGCTGCACATCATCTGTACCCAGAGGGGCTGTGCACTGAAGCATGGGAGGCCATCTGCACTAGGCATTCCACTTGGTGATTATCACTGCACATCAAGGGAAGATTGCATGGGGCCAAACTGTTGCAGCTGTGAAAGCAAGAGGTCTGGATCCATACAGCAGGCATGAGTGTTGATCTTAAAACACAAGTATGACAGGTCCATCTGAAAGGGTTCCTTTATTTCCAACCTTGAGCACAAGTACCTGACTCAGCCCAATTATTCCCTCAAACTTCCCCCATTTACCCTTCCAGAATCAAGGCCGATTTAGAGATTTAAATAATTTTTGAAAGATGTAAAAAGGTTGGAGACTTTTAAAAAGATTTTAAGACATATTGCTCCTTGAAATTATTCCCAGTGGGATTTGGATATCTAGGGCTAATTACATTTGGCTTTATAAATTCAGAAAGGGCCAAACAAAAGCTATTAGAACAGTCCAAACAACATGCAACATTTTACACATTTAGGTCAACAGGGAGCTGTGAAAGCCTCTTAATTCACTAAGCAAACAAGGACTATAAAAGTGGGATTCTAAAGCACAGAAGATGGTGCTTTTATTCATGTGCTTTGCAGGCACCATATTGCAAAGCCTTGTGAAACAAAGCTCTGATTTCATAGCACACTATGGGCTGATCACTTTTACCTGAAAACCATGCCTTCTCAGGGCACATCCTCTAAGGGTACAGTGCTATCCTCACCAGATCAGAATCACAGGGAGCTAAATTTCTTTCATGGATTGGCCAAGATCATTCTAATGCTGTAAAACATGAAAGATGTAGGATGACTTTAAACTGAGTCTCACTTACCGATGCACCCTATAGGACGATTACCATCCAAAGTTTATTCTAGGGTTTTGCTGCTTAAAAATATGAAATTCATCTGGGCATGGTGGCATGCACCTGTAATCCCAGCTACTCAGGAAGCTGAGGAAGGAGGATCACTTGGGCCCAGGAGTGTGAGGATGCAGTACACTATGATCACATCTGTGAATAACCACTGCACTCCAGCCTGGGCAACACAGTGAGACCCTGTCTCTAAAAAAAAAAAAAGAAAAAGAAAGAAAAGAAAAGAATATATGATTTAAAGTTCACCCAGAGGTGTCCAGTCTCCTGTGGACTAGGTTCACTGTAATTAAACTAGCCAGAGGCTGAAAGCATAGAAGCAAAGTAGATATGAAAAGAGCACTTGGTCCTGAGTTGGGAGGTTCTGGTCCAGTACTGTACTACCCACCTCTATAATCAGGGTATGTGAGGTCCTGAGGGCAGGGTTAGTCTTGACTGGATGACATCCTATGTGCTTTTCCACCAATAATATATGTGACAAATCAGAACACCAACTTTTATACTGTAGTGGTTTATTCCTGGCCAAGAAACCAGAAGCAACCTTGTATCTGGGGGTGGATCCACTTAAAATGAAATTATAGATCAAAAGGTTGCCTGGTAAGCTATGAATAAAAACAAGAACAGTTGGATCTTCTCAAGGTCTATTTCCACCTGTCTACTAGGTAAGTGACTCAGCTATCTCCTCCCAAGGACTCTCTCACTCAAATCCCAGAATGGCCTTTTAAAATCAGAACACCAAAACTTCTGCACAGAGTTAAAATCCACATCACAAATCATTATTCTTCAACTTTACTTTCTATGTGTATAAATCATCAAAATCTTCTGGTTTCAGGTTCTCTTCCTATCACTTCACCCACTCTCTCAAAGCTCCACTTCTCTGCTCACCAACCAGAGTTGTTATGTTCTTCAAGATTCTGTGTTTGGTACTGTTACCACCTTAACAAATATTCCTTCAGATATTTTATGTATTCTCATGGCTTTAGCTTCCATTGCAGGCCCCCAAATATGTGTCTACAAGCCAAAACTCTAATTGGACATATATATCTTTACAAGATATGTATGTCCTGCAGGCCTGCAGGCCTTCCCAACTTTATCAAGCCTAGAACTTAACTCATTATCCTCTTCAAAAGACTTCAGAGAATCACATGTTTTTCCACTTGTTTACATCCTCTGTGATTTCCTTCCTCAGTGTTCCATAGTTCTCCCAGTAGAGGTCTTTCACCTCCTTGGTTGAATGTATTCCTAGATATTTTATTTTCTTTGTTGCTATTGTGAAAGATATTGAGTCTTTGATTTGATCCTCAGCTTGACTGTGGTTGGTATATAGGAATGCTACTGATTTGTGTTCTAATTTTCTCATCTTTTCTCTTTTATTTTCTATCTCTTTGTTTTCTTATTCTGCTGTCTAGGAGACTTGTTTTTCTTTTATTTCTTGGGTTGAACTTTTAAATTTCTACTCTAAATTTTTCAATTTCCAGTAGCCTTTTCTTTTTTTCTAAATTGAAAATTTGTGAAGCAATCAATTTTCACTTTACACATGTGGCATATTCATTTTCCTCTGTGGATAAAGAAATCCCTTTTAGACTTCAGGAAGTTTTTAAGTTCTCTGTTTCTTCTGATCTCTTTTTATCCCTTTGCTTTGCTCTCTCTTTCATTCTTATTTTGCAGGCCTTCCACAAACACCAGGTGATTACTTGTAATCCATTTATAATTAAGAGAAGAGTGAGGCCCTAGGAACTGATCTGGGTGTCTGTGTTAACAAGCAGGGCTATCAAAAGGTGGTTGACACTCTAGGTTAACCAGGGAGTGATTAGCTTTTTCATTTGGGCTAGAGTGTTTCCTGAGTCACTCAGATACTTGCTTGAGAGATAGAAGCTTTGATTTTCCGGCATTTTGGAAAATAAAGAGAAGTGGGCCAGGATCTGGTTATTTGGCCATGTAAACTTTCCTGAAAAATCTGTTTTAGATGCATTCCATTTACCTCCATCTTCAGTAATGGCTATTGTTCCTAAGAAAAGAGATATTGTGGTCCTACTGCTTCAGAAAACAAACCCCCATTCCTCTGAAATCATTGATGAGTTGAGTTCCCTGGCTGCACAAGGTGAGAAATGTCACCTGGGTATTTAATTACTCCTAAAAACACGTTTAATCTGTCCTCCAGTTTTAAGCCCTGACACTTCCATTATCCAAGGTTCTGGTGTCTTCGAATTTTAAACACCTCCAGGCCTCTTTCATGAATCATCTTGCCAATATTTGGCTATTTCCTTATAGGCATTTAGGTTTCAGCCTCCTCTGATATGTTCTGCCAGTGACTCCCTGTCTCATTGCAGTTCATAAAATTTTGTTGACATATTCCATCAGCTCTTGTATCTCTTTGCCATTATTAGGACTTGCCTCTTTTGATGCCCCATTATACTTGGGTTTCAAGAAAGATTAAGAGATAAATGTGTGTGTTTAATTCACCCACCCTGGAAATCAAGATAGGATTTTAATAGTTTCATTCCAGCCTTTAGGAATTGTACTGTATGAGATATATAGAGGCACATGATTACATGTATAATTTCTCCAGTCAAAATACATGAGACTGAGTCTAGGATTTTTAAATAAATGTTCATTGTAACAATTAAATATTTATTTGCTTGGGGACTGTGAAATCCAATACAGTATTTATGAATATATTTTCAAGAGTCATTGCAAATACAATAGTAGTGGGTATGCAACAGAACCATTGAACAAAAGGGAGAGACAGACCATGGAGCTGAGGGTCATCTCAGTGGTAACCTATCTGGACAAAGACTTTTAAAAATACCAGCACTAGTGGCTCCCCAACACAAAAATAATATTACATCAAGATGTGGAAGTAGCAACAGTCAAAGGAGACACTAGAATACCTTCCAGAAGTAATCATAGAACATTAAAATAATTTTCTCAGTTAACATGATGAAAACATATGTGAAGCTTTGGAACTTCCACATGTCAAATCTTTCTACCTATTCACACTATGGTAGTATTTTATCTTTCCTTTTTCTCTCCCGTTTTTAAAATATACTATGTTCATTGTCTATAATCCAATTATTTACTCATTTATTCAACCCATAGCTATTTAATTTCTATGGTCTGAAATGCATTCAGAACATTTATTCGGGGTTACTTCTCTACTCTCAAGATGTGCTTCTGTATGTTTACAAGTTCACATAAATGGTTGGAAACCACTCAAGACCATATCAGTTATTGGCCAGAGTCAAATGGAATAGTGGGAAGCAGATATGACTAGATGAGTATATGAGTTTCTCTAGCTTGGGTCCTTGTCAGGCAGGGCATTTCTGGAAAAAAGAAAGGAGAGCTCAGGAATGAATATTGGAGGTGTGATTGGGTAGCACCTTTCAAGTGAGGGCCCAAAGGGTGGTTTCACTGTTTGAATTACATATTTTCAGAATTTCAGAGCCTCCAACACAATATTTCAAACAAACAAATGAATTAAGAAACAAAACAAAGAACAAACAACATGAGGTTTGGGAAAGCAGTCATGAGTAACAGGTGATACAGGTAAAACAGGTGTAGTCAGTTGTTTCCATCCATGTGCAGTCAATTGAGAATTGCATTCAGCTGCTAGTAATCTACAAGGGAAATAATCATGGCCTAAACAAGATAGGGGTTTAGTTCTCTCATCTGAAGGTAGAGGTGGGAGACCAAGGCCAGCAAGTTGGTATTTTCAGCAATTAAAGCCTTTTCAATATGTCTACTTCTTGCAATGTTGCCAATAAAATTAAGCCGATAGGAATCAGAATAGATTGAGTGGAGAAAAGGGAGGTGCCAAATTTTATGAGTTCAGAATGTCTGTTTCTATAAAATAAGCAATGGTGATGGGTGAGGGGATGGAAGGTGACAGGAAGCCATGAATTAACCCCTGAGTGTCAGGGAGCCTTTTCAGCCTCATGACAGCGGAAAGACGAAGTAGTGATGCAACTAGTGTTTTAAGATGATCAGTCTGACACTGATATGAAGAATGATTTTTTGCTTTTAAAGTTGAAGTAAGAATGACAATAACTTAAGAAACATGGAAATAGCCACAAGGGAGCAGTGACATTTGAAATAGAAAAAGATACGTACAACTTAGAGGCATTTGTGATTTGATTTCAATCTTAAATATAATCATGATCCATGAGCTCCATGAAGGGATAAGTTGGGAAACTAACCAGGAAAGTAAGCACAATGATTTAATTATTTTATTTATCGTTTTAGCCCCTGAGTTGGTTGCATCTCTTCTCCATCTTGCAACAGGTTCATGCACTATATTCGGGCAGGAAGAATAAAGAGCCACAGGAGGTGATGAAAGTGGATCCTGGACCAGTCCTCCAGCCCCATCGAAAACAAAGTATTGATTCTTTAAACTCTCTGATGCCTGAATTTTACCTTATGATGACTTTTTCTTTTCTTTTCTTTTCTTTTCTTTTCTTTTCTTTTCTTTTCTTTTCTTTTCTTTTTTCTTTTTTTATTATTATTATTTTTTTTTTTTGGTCTCCTAGAGGTTTTTTGATCCTCAAGAGTCTGCTCTTAAATGCAAATACACCTGTGAGGAAAAATATCTTAAGCAATAGTTTTCTCACTTTATTCTGATAATTTTCAGATGAATTTCAAGGCATGGCAGATTCCTGGGACCCAGGCAGTAGTATGGGTGTTTTGAAGGAAGAGTAAGCCAGAAGGGTGCTCACAAGAAGGGGCAGATGTACCAGCTGCAAACTTTCCCTAAGACATAGAAGGGAATTAACACATCCATTCATTCAGCGTGGACAGTGCTGTCTTCGTGTCTTTTCCAGGGCCCAGTCAAAAGTCGGTTCAGGAAGTTTTGCTATCCATGGGTCTGATACTTGTGCATAACTCTTGGAAAATCACAGAACTCTCTGTGCCTACCTTTTTCTTATGAAGAACAAGAGTCCTGGGTTAAACAGGCTGTGGAAAAACAAAGAGAGTGAGTGATCACAGCAGTTTGAGATTTCTATGAAATGTAGGGTTTCAGCTATTGACTGAATTGCATCTGAATTGGAGATCGGTGATAATCTTGAACACTGTCCTAAGATGGGTTGTTCAAATTCCTCAGCTCTCCACATATGTTTCTTCAGTCTGGATTCTATTCCTAAGGAATGAGGCTTTAGGAGTTGCTTGGAGGCTGTTCCTTGCTGCAGATGATACAGAGGAACAGCAAACAATGAGCAAGCACGTCATTTCTCTGCAGGGTACACAGAAATACACAACCCTGGTGTTGCTTTGCTCCCTCTAAGGAAGCAGTATTCTGTTTCCAACAACATCTTGCCATTTGTTTGCAGTTAGAGAGAGTATTGTTACAACCCAATGCTGAAGTTGGGGAAAATGTCAGCCTAATTGTTGACACATTCAGCCATCTCATCGGTTAGAGTCTAAAACTAGAGCCCATGGAGCAGGAGCATCTGCCTGGGTGGGGAGCCTGGATGAAGGGAATGCTAGGAGGGAGAGGCGCACATTATGAATAGGAAGGACATTTGGGGAGCTATATTTCTTACAGTCTAATTGCTCTGTGTTTTATAGAACCTGATCATTAGGGGATCCTGGGCATGATTCCGCAGAGATGTTCTTGTGAAATAAAGCAAGAGGCTATTAAACAGAAAGTTTAAATATAGCTACAGGGAGACATACTTCCTGACAACTTGACAGATGTCTTGGAGTGACGACTCCTTCCTTCATCACTAATTACAAAATCATTTGTCTTAAGGAAAGGACAAAAGAGAAGTAATTATGAAAAACATGATTCTTAAGGGATAAAAAGATAACATCAGTTTAAAACGCGGAAGTAATCATAACCACTTAGAATCATTATTAGTTTGGTGGAACCAATGACAGGTTGCTTTTTAGAAACCAGAGGGAATGGGGTTCCTGAAGCAGAGGGGAAGAAAACATTCAGTTTCTTGTTATGCTAAACTTATCCCCAGACTCCCGAGATGTCTTTGATGAACAGTTCATTAAAATTTCCGACCGCAGATGAATTTGAGCTAAAATACACAAATGTTTTAATTATACATTCCTTTTTAATTACACTAATGACTTGTAATGTGTTTATGTTGGTTTAGAGTTTAATTTCTTCCCTTAGATTAGGTGGTTGACTTAAGGACTGTGCTTTTCAGTAAAATAGCATGATTCATCAATGTTTGATTATGAATTAATGCCCAAATGTAGAAGAGCTGCTGGCCTTGGAGGGATAGCTCTGCCCATGAACATTTGCCTTTTCCTTTGGGCCCCGGGGACAGAGATCTGGCCATCTCGCAGGCATCAGGGATGGGAGTTCTGAGGAAAAAGCTGTGAACAGTTAGTTCCTAGGATGGGAAGGTGCTAAGGAAGGAATGGGAGAGTGGATGGACAAGAAAGGAAAGACCTACGTTTATGAGATCGGTCCACTCACCAAGGGTCCATTTACATGTCGACAGGAGAAGAGTCAGGGCCAGCCCAGGATCAGGCTGTGAGGGGGTGGGTGCACTCTTCATATCCATGACCACCCCTTTACGTCCTCTTGGGGACCTTGCATTTTGAGATCCTCTAACTTTCTCCCCCAAAGCGGCCTATTGCCTCAGCCAATCCCAGCATCAAGCATAAGATTTTGACAAGCGCTTTCACACTGATATATGACTAGACACAAATATCCACATCCAAACTTCAATATTTATATTTTGAAAGAGAATTTTTAAGTGGACAATGCTTAACTCCTGGTGCCCTTTTTACAATGCTTGGGAACCAGGCACATGTGTCCATTTATCTGCCTCTCTCATGCAATGGATATGGGTGGTTGTTTTCCTTTTACAGCATCCTTTTGCTACAGTCTGGTAAGAAACTCCTCTTTTTCCTGCAAATAAATCATTCCATGTGGTGTGATTGGAGCTAAAGCCATCATCCTTTGCCCCCCTCGCAATAGGGCTAACCAATTAGAGCATGCAGTCTTTCTAGGAACATAGACAGGTTGAAAGTAAGCACCTCATAGAAGCCGAATCACTCAAGATCCTCCCTAGGACTTTTTTGTCAAACCTGTCAAGATAAGCAGAATAATGCCCCTCCCATATGTCTATGCCCTAATCCCTGGAATCTGTGAATATGTTACCTTATGTGGCATAAGGGACTTTGCAGATGTAATTTAGTCAAAAATATAGGAATATGAAGATTATTGTGGATTATATGGGTAAGTCCAATGTAATCACAAGGGTCCTTATAAGTGAACAAGGGAGGCAAGAGAGTCACAAGGAAAAGATGTGACAAGTGGCCAGAGTGATACAATTGCTTTGAAGATGGAGGGAGGGACAACAAGCCAATAAATCCAGAGAGTCTCTAGAAGCAGGAAAAAGCAAGCAAATGAATTTTAACCTACAGTCTACAGAAAGAAAGGTGGCCCTGCTGACACCTTGATTTTAACCCCATGATTTTAACCCTATTTCAGACTTCTGACCTCCAGAATTGTAAGATAATAAACTTGTGTTTCTTTAAGTCACCACATACATGGTAACTTGTTACAGCATCAATCAGAAACTAACATATCTGTCATGAAAGAGAATGTCTCTCAGCTGGGAGCTTGATGATCTGAAAATTATCATGTCTATTGCATGGAAAGAAGATATCCAAGAATGGCAGAAAGAGGCATGGATCCCTGATGATGGTATTTGAACCACTTGGTCAGCTGGGACCCAAACCACACCACAATGCCCTTTTCAGTTATATGAGGCAACATATCCTTTACAAAACCTTTGGTTTATGCTAGTGTGAGTTGGATTTCTGTCACACTGAAAACTAAAGGTATTCTAGTTAGGATGCTTTTTAAATATTATAATAGCAATGAATTATGCAAGATAAACATAAATTTTTATTAAATTAATTCATAGTGTTGTGGTAAAATGTTGCCATATATAGGTTGATACTATTTGATTACATTTATTTGCATTTATTTTAATTCTTGCACTCTTGTTATATTTTTTCCAAAACTGCTCTGAGCCTTTCAGAATGTAAGATGGAGACTGGATATCATGCTCAAGTGAATGTAAAGATGTTCAATTTACTACCAATGCAAAAATATATATTTGGATAAAGACATTTCAGATGCCTGAAATGGCACCATTATGATATCTGTCCCCTCTAAGTAGATACATGGCAACCTTTTTCAATTACATCCATCTGTCTAATCTGCTTGACACAGGCTTGCCTATGGAGAAGCCAATGCCAATAGTCTTGCCAATTGGAGAAGCCAAGTTGAAAGTCATGAACAAAAAACATAGTAACTCTCCTAAGTGTTGAAGAAAGGATATTGAACACAATTACAGTCCAATACAGCAGAACAAAGATGTTCAATTGTGGAAGGATCTTCATGTGAAAAGAAAGCAATTTTTTTTTTTTTTTTTTGTAGACAGGGAGGCAAAGTAGTCAGTACCCTGGACACAGCCTGGTGACACACACAGGAGGATGGTAGGATTAGCTTTTCTTCACAATCAGAAAGAATTGGGATTACCTACAGTGTCTGATGCAAAGGCTTTCCGTATATCTTTTCTTGCCATATGCCAGGGTAAAATAGAGTGAGTTCAATTTAAAAGAGTTGTACTTGATAAAGCTAATGCCTCAAGTCTCAGCAGGAAAGTTATCAATTGGGGATCTAGCATCCTAGATCACTATTGCCCTTCTAAATATGCCCCCCCTTCTATGTGTGCTGCCATTAAATTTGGACTTATTTGCCAATGGACTATTCCATATCCACAAAAGAAATCCCTCCTAGTTCATGGATAACCACTTATTCTTTAGCATGCATTTATTTACATATTTCCCCTAGAGCTGAAGCTTTGACGGAGTCTGAAGGGTCATTCGTTCAAGCAACTTTTACTGAGTAGTTTGTTGTGAGCTGGGATCTCTGCTGTGAGCTGGGAAACACAAGCAGGAATCAAAGCCAAAACCTTTCTTCCAGAAGGATCTCATGATCTCATGTAAGAGTGTCAGGGAGTTGTGATATCCAATATTAGTTTGAAAAGGTTAAAGACAAATTCTTCTTATTTCTCAGTTTTAGCAAATACAACTCCACTATATCTCATTTGTTCATGGAAATTCCATAACTGATCTCTCTTGCTATTTTCCAAAACGTTTTCCTCACTTTGAATATAGCATCAGCACTTCATAGTCTATACGTACATTTAGAAGTATCAATGTTAAATGATCATATTATTCATTCTCCTTTGTTATATTGAAAATCCAGAAAGATGAAACAGAAATAACTGTAACAGAAATTTTAATATATAAGTTCCCCAACTCTCAGCTCAAAGTCCTTTCACTGCACATAATGCCTGTGTAAATCAAAAATACATTCACCTAAGAGGGTATGTGGGCTTCAAAAACATTGGCTTTTCACCAAAGTCTACTGAATATGATTCAAACACTTTGGCCTGGCATTCCAGGCCTTCCTGAAACATGGCTTAGCTTATTCTCCAAGTTTACTCCATCATTCACCTAGTAAAATGATATGAACATCATTTCGAGAGTAACCTCTGTGCTTTCCTACTTCCATGCCCCGTTCACGCCTTGCTCTCAACTGCAGTGTCCTACCAGTACCGTCCTCATGTACTGACTTCCTACTAATCCTTCAATGCTTTTTCAAGTCTTTCCCAATCTCGGCAGCCAGAAATTTTCTCTAGCTACTTTATTGAACTTTGCTTGCACTACTCAAATGGCTCTTGTCGCATTCTACCTTCTATTGCAGGTATTTTGTCACTGTCTTATCTCTTCTAATAGAAGGCAGAGATTCTAACATATATCTGGGCTCCAGCAGTTTCCAGCACATTGAATGCTGGGCGTCATAAATATCTGATCAATGACTGAATGAATTGAATTGAATTCAGGTCATTGAGAGAACGGGGAGACCACATCAAAGCAATGTAATTACAAAACTTAGCCTATATGGGGGAGGCCAGCTCAGGCAGAGAATGAAGAGTCTAAAAGGAGCCTGCAGGGGAACCAGTTAAGGGCCTTGCACAATTATCCTGGTATAAGGAGATAAAAGTGCACACTCTCTGGTAGAACTGGGACATGAGGGGAGCAAGCAAATTGGAAAGGCATTTCTATCCAAGACATGGTGCATGCAGGAGATAAAGAAAAAGGTTTTCACTTGGGAAACTGAATATGGTGGTGCCGTAGACAAAATGTGCAGACAGCAACTGTCAACCTGTTAAGGCGCCTCCTTCCGTGTTGATATAGGGTCTGAGCTTTTTTGATAATCACACATTTTTGTTACTTTGCTGAAAGTTTTCGGATTCTCTGGGGCACAGATATCCAGTGTATCTAAGCTGTGTTCACATGAATTCTCATGCTCAGTGCAGTTGCCTCAAGGTTACCTGGGACTGCAGAGAGAAAGCACAGTAGTCAGGGTTCTGGGACCTCCAACAGCGCCCCCAGCCACCCCAGTTGGATTGATTTTGATTATTGCAGTATATTGCAGTTTAATATAGTAAGATCTCTTTTTGTATTTGGGCATCCTTTATTCCCAATAATTAATGAATGATTTAGTTTTATTTCTTATATTCTGATAACTCGAAGAAATAGGTATCCTGTTCTTATTCCACTGATAATCTTCTTTTTTTTTTTGAGTTATATTTGCAATTTTGCAATTTTTTTCAGGATATTATGGGGGCACAAATGTTTAGGTTACATATATTGTCTTTGCCCCACCCGAGTCAGAGCTTCAAGTGTGTCCATCTCCCAGACAGTGTACATCGTACCCATTAGGTGTGAATATACCCATCCACTCCTCCCCACTCCCACCTGCTTGACACCCAATGAATATCATTACTATATGTGCACTTAAGTGTTGATCAATTAATACCAATTTAATGGTGAATACATGTGGTGCTTGTTTTTCCATTCTTGTGATATTTCATTTAGTATAATGGGTTCCAGCTCTATCTAGGATAATACAAGAGGTGCTAGATCACCATTGCTTTCAGTGGCTGAATAGTACTCCATGGTATACATACACCACATTTTATTAATCCACTCGTATATTGATGGGCACTTGGATTGTTTCCACATCTTTGCAAATGTGAATTGTGCTGCTATAAACATTCGGGTGCAGATGTCTTTTTTATAGAATATCTTTTTTTCCTTTGGATAGATCTCTTTTGAATAGAAGCTTTCTGCTGCTTTAAAGTGTCTTAAAACCCTTGCTCTAGAGATGGGGTAAGCAAACTATAGCCCATCAGCTAAAGCCTTTTACATTTTAAAAGGATTATTATTTTTAAAAAAAAGTAAAAGAAAAATAACATATGCAGTTACACAAAAGACCAGACCTGACCCACAAAGCCTCCAACACTTACAATCTGGTCCTTTTAAGAATAAGTTTTCCCAGTGTAAGTACTTTTAAAATAAAGATAATTTTTCCTAATACTCTAGCCAGAGATTGCTATTGTTGCTGATATTTGATAGCGTTGTTCCTTCATACCACTTGGCACACATCTCTCATTACTAGCTTCTTTCCCTGCACTGGCCAACTAGAATCCTTAAACCCCGTGTTTGTAGCAGTGACCATCTCCTTTCTCACAATGTTTATAAGCCACTTTAGGATTTCAGCCAGAGCTCTTGAAAATATTTATGCAATAAATAACTAATTTTTCAAGATAGTTATGGTTATACATATTGGGCAGGGGATATCCTAAAATTCTAAATAAAGTACCCTATTTTAGTTATATGGTATGACTTTCCAATCACAGCAGTCACCTTTTCATAGAGGTACATCAAGATAAATAGAGCAATATCCATATTTTACAGTCTATAAAATTCAAATCTTCGCTTAAAAAAAGAGAGTTTACATGCAATGCATACACCTGCTAGCAAGTTTATTTATCAACATATATTTATGCAATATGTGCATTGTAAAGTTAGGACCTCAGTTTTAGGGTCTGGGCAAATATTTACAGCCAAGATCCAAACAGGGGTGAGTGCCTATCAAAATATTTTGTGACAGGTATTTGTAGTTCATGGACAAAAGTGTTACACACAGGCCAGATCTCCACAACATTGCAAAGGTGACGAGTTTCATCTTCAGGAGCTAAGGCTTCACTTCCTTCTTCAGAGGAGCTTTTCTTCTACCTCAGTTGGCTGGAGATGGGATATCCTTATTTTTTTACCCTACTCCTACCTTATTATCATACTTTAAAAAAAGACATAAAAATTCTATTCACACAGAAGTGTACATGTTTGATAATGTACGAAAATTAACTTTTCCATGGGTGTGTTTATTTTAAAAGCAATCAGAATCATCAGGCAAGGCCAGGGGAATATAAAAGTAGAAATTTAAGACTATCGTGAGTAAGAAGAGTTTGCTATTTTGAGATGGAGTTATGTGATTACCTCTAATTACCCAAACATTCCTGCTTGAGAGCTGGTCCAGGATGAGGTCCAGAGACGGTGGCTGGGTATAGGGCCTATGGCCTGAGAGTGTGGTACTGAGAGCAATCAGTGTGATTACAGGCAGGGGTGATAATGACATCTAAAGCCTATAAAGAAGCCCAGAAGAAGTGTCAATTTGAGAGATGAGACAAAGAGGCAGAATCCAGTTACAAAGATGGAAATTGAGGATGCCATGTGAGAACAAGAGCAGGAGAAATGAAAGAAGCCTAATGCACAAAGAATGCAGCCACAGGCGCTTGTCTCAGACACCTCTGGTCTTTTTGGTGGGGAAAGAAAGTGTTAGAGGCTAGAACATACCAGGCGCTGCCCTTTAGGGTCTTACCCCTGGAATGGAGACAGCAGGGTTCCCCACATGTGCCTAATAGCTGAGGCACATTCTAAGGAGAGAAGTAGGTTCTAGACACATTGTCTCTAGATACTCCTGCCCTTGCTGATATATTTTTAAACCTCAAAAACAGTCTAAATCAAGAATTATTTTCCTTTCCTGGGTGGAATAGTAGACATTTACTGGGACTTATTTTGAGAAGTCTCAGAAGTTAGTCTTTTTTAAGACATGATATCTCCCAGAATTGTGATTCAGACCTCAATTTTGACACATGGGGTTAGGATTCTTGGTAAAGATATGGTTTTAAAAACACTACATGGGCCAGGCGTGGTGGCTCACGCCTGTAATCTTAGCACTCTGGGAGGCCGAGGCGGGCAGATTGCTCAAGGTCAGGAATTTGAAACCAGCCTGAGCAAGAGCAAGATCCCGTCTCTACTAAAAATACAAACAAATTAAATGGCCAACTAAAAAAAAAAAAAAAAAATATATATATATATATATATATATATATACAATTAGCCAGGCATGGTGGTGCATGCCTGTAGTCCCAGCTACTCGGGAGGCTGAGGCAGAAGGATTGCTTGAGCCCAGGAGTATGAGATTGCTGTGAGCTAGGCTGATGCCATGGCCCTCTAGCCCGGGCAACACAGTGAGACTCTGTCTCAAAACAAAACAAAACACTAAACGGTGCTCTGATGTACAAACAAATGCACTCCAATTTTTATTTTGTTGTTGTTGTTGCATTGTTTTGTTCAGAAGACATGTTATTAGGAAAATCAAGGTGAAATATTGATTTGATAATGCCCATAATAACCAGGGATTAGCCCTCCAAAATTATAGGAAGATTTGACAGATAAGGCACTTTTCACCACAGAACAGCTGACACCATATTTAGCATGATGTGGACCCTATTATGGGAAAGTACATGAGTCAGGAATTTCACCCCTGGCTACTTAAACATGTATTTCCCAGAACTGGTGAAAAGAAGCTAATATTGTAGCAAGAGGTTTTAAATATTCTAACCCAGAGGACTGTGGGAAGTCAGCTCAAGGGATAACATGGAAATATTAGGTAGAATGAGACTACCCAGGTCAGTAATCAAAGAATTTCTAAATGATGGTATCACCAGCTATTTATAGTGCCAGAGAATACCTGGGAGGCTGCCTCTCACTCTTTGCTTCTATGGGGATGGATGAGATTCTGGGTGTTTTATAATCTGGTTTCATGAATTTCCCATAGATGTGGTTAATTAGGTTGGGGGCAGAAGGAAGTTTAGAAACACGTAGATCTATGATGACAACAGTACTTAGCATAGAGAAGCTTAGCAAATGTAGAGGTCTATACCTTGCTACAAAGAGTCATGGAGGAAGATAGAGATTCTGAAAATCCCTCTCCCTGATGGAGTTTACATGTTTGCGGAGGGCTTATCCAGGAACTCCAGGTGGAGTTACCTGGAATGCAGGCACAGTTCTATCCAGCAGACTCATACAGTGATAGCTACTCACCCAAGGTATGAACAGTTGTAGTCTAAAAGGTATATTTTCTTGGATCCCCTAGTCTGGAGACAGAACCACTCCGGACAATTCTAGGAGGTGGGGCAGGATGTACACATTTTGTAAAACTCCAAGGTCTTAGACACTTCAACCCGTGGAGCTTTCAGAGACTTTTCTACAACTATTTTCAAAGAGCTATATTTTTCCAATCTTGATCATCAAAGAGCTAGAAGCCTACAAGGTAGAAGTCCCTAATAGAATTCTGGGATAGTTTAGTGAACATCTCCTTCCAGGCCAGGTGAGTGAGCATGATGCTCATACTGTGAGCTCCTAGGCTGAGCTAGAGTTGGAGGCTTCTTGACTCTGCTGGTGAGGAGCCCATAGAGTAGCAGTGGCCCAGTATTCGGGTTTGTGATATTTCTGGCACTTGGGTGTACAAAACATTTGGGCCCATAAAGGATGTCTTTATGTTTAATGAATACCTTGTAATTTAGATCAGTGTACATTTCATTACATCCACTGATTTTTATTTTCCTTAATCGTCATAATCACTGATGAGGTAGTAGGCATGGATATCATTTTTAAGTGAGGAAACTGAGGCTCAGAGTTATTAAATATTTTGTTCTTGATTACACAGTCAAAAATAAAGCACAGATATTAAGGAAACACACATAGATACTTCTGCATTGATGGTGGTCTAAGCTGCAGATGCTATACTTGGACCCCATTCTCGTTGTGATAAAATGATGATAGTTACATTCACTGAGTCATTATTATTTGTCAAGTATATGTATTATGGCTTTTCTTCTGATTGAGAAAACTATCTGATTATCTCATTCACCATGAAATATTAGACATTTAAAATCGCTTAATGAAGTCTTGCTCTCAGAGCATTTTCCACTTTAAAAGAGATATATGAGAAAAGAAATGTGTAACCTAAAGGAATAAATGACTAATTATGGAATGTTAGGCCTTGTAACAGACAGTGCAAGGCAGTTTTATTGCTCTTTCTTCCACTGTCTACCAAATCATGCCATAGTTGGTTTCCCAACTCCAATTTTGGCTAAAGTGACCCTAAAGCAAAGGCAGATCTGATGAAGGGGTCTGGTAAATACAAATTCTTGAAAAGGCATAGTATGCACTGAGTCAAACCATCCCACTTTAGTTATCATAGTATCTAAAATTCCATTATTTTAAACTAATTTCATGGACTGTCCAATTAATTTTATTTCAAAATCCAAATATTTTGAAAGTCACATACATTTTAGATATTATCAGTTCCACTGTGGTGTGAATAAGTTCATAGTTCACTGGTTTTCAAAGTTAGTTGAAAAGACTTCTCAACTGAGGAGTAGGAAAAAAATGTATTTGGCTGGGATCTTTAAAAAGAGCCTTAAGATGGTCAGCTTGTAGGACCACAGGGGTCTGAAGGATGAACTCTGGAAGTGATCATGTGGTGAGAAGTGACGGAAATGAAGGACTTTCTGAGGAGTCAGACCTAAGTCAGGGCCATGGGCAGGTATAAGGAAGGAGAGAACACAGAGCCAAGTGCCACAAAGTTTAGGTTTAAACTCCAGCTCTGCTATATCTTCCTATCTGGGCCATTTTTTTGAATCTCTGAATCTGTTTCCTCAACTCTAAAGTGAAAAAAAAGTAATACTTTTGGTAGGGGAATTATCATGTGGATGAACTCAGATACTACGTGTGGAAGTCATTTTAGGAGTGTAAGATACTGTACAGATGTTGGTAGGAATTGTTGAATGATGAGGACAAGCAAGAGGGCCCAGATGGTGGGAGGTTGAGAGACTTCCAAGGGTCTTAGTCCTGGTGAGACAAGTAGCCACTCCCTAAACTGGTAACCCTGAGATATCGAGATAACTGATGTTGGACAGTTCGTAGGTTAACTTTTCCAAACTAGTGTAAATTCACACAAATCACAGGTTAATAACATGCAGAAAACCAGCACAGGCCAATGGAAGCATGACCTCTAACATCTGGAGGCTTTGTAGCATCTGTGGCCTGTGTGCTAAGTGTTTATGAAAAATAACTTTAATCTCTAATATAACTGCACTAATCCCAAGTGTAAAAGGACTGCTGTTTGGAATGAATGGCTTGGAAATAATGATCACAGAATCATAGGTTACTGGGGAAGTCTGCTCTTTTCCACTAAAACAGAGGGTTAATTTGGCTGAATTGGGTGAAGAAGCAGGGAAACCTAGTATAGATATTTCCTATGCCGATTTTGAGTCAAGATCTGTGCCAACGCTAGAGTCTGTCCACAGAAGAAAATGATCCAACCAAAATCAACTCTTTATGATTCTGAATTTATAACATCTCATCTACAAAATCGACTTGCAACCAAACTCTTGTATGATTAAATGATGCGCAATGTTAATTCACACTCATTGAACTCTTTTTCAGAATTAATGACAGCACCACTTTACACCTTTTTGTTATAGATTCTCCTCTATTTCCTGGTGACAGGGTCTGCTCCAATGGGTTGGCAGGTGGACGTGTATGGTCAGGGGATGAGCTGACCTCTTGATAGCTGTCGCTGCCTCGCAAGTATCACCACTGAGGAGGACACGCCATTCATTCTGGGTTGACCTGTGAACTCTATTGCTTTCCAACAAACACCCAGGACTCACAAATCTCAGATTCGCATCCTCCCTCCAAATTCTAATGCAATTTATTGCAAGCGCAGCCTTGGGAAGTGGGGGATTTTAGGTTTAACTATGCCCAGATGAATATGCTGAGTGGCATATTTCAGTACATAAAGGATGATATCCAAGTGTCTGTGTTGCTCAAAAATGCAATTTAAATTACATTACTTTCCTCCCCGTTCCCACCCCACCATCTCTGCACTCACGTCTGTAGGCCAGAAAGCAGTCACACTTGAGGTAGCAGCAAATCAAATCAGAGACACGATGAAAGCTTCAGGTGTTGAGAAGAGTCAGGCTTGTGGGACCATGGCCTGGAAAGTGATCCAGTTGGTTTGCTAGATGGGAGGCCAGGGACATACCCATGCCCTCATCTGCATCAAAGCCTCAAGTCCCCAGCATACAGATGCCTGAAATATGCCTTCAAAAAGGAACAATGCTTATTTGTTTATTTTTATTTTTTATTCTATAAAAAATAATAAGAATTATATAAAGAAAACAAGATGACAGCAGTGGTTAAAAACATTCCTTCTAGAATTAAACTTCCAATCCTCGCTCTCTGATGATAAATAAGTTACAGAGAGTCTGAATGTCCACTTCCTCACCAGTTGAATGGAGTTAAAAACCTTCACCTCATAGGGTTACTCAAGATGCTATTTTAACCTTAGAAAAGGCACTTTGCCTTTAATTAAGCACACTTAATTTACACATTCAACAAACAGAAGCTAAACCAGTAGCACATGCATAAAGGTATGATGACCCAGGAGGTGAAGTCTGTGGCACTAAGCACTCAACGTATTGTTTACAAAAGGCAGCCTTAAAAGGAGATGCCATGAGCAGGCCAGGGTTGTGCATGAGAGGAGGTTACCACAGACAAGCCCACCCAGAGGGAAAGCAGCCTTTGGGATTTGCCTTCACACAGAGGCGAAAGTGCTGGATACTGGCCAGCACCATCCACTTTTCCAGACCTCATATTTTGCACAATGCCAGCCTCTCTTTCTGTCTCTTCAACCACAGCAGATATGGGAGTGAGGCTGCACTGGGGCTGATATTCCCCCATTGCCCTACAGGCTGGTTGCAACCTGCTAGGCTATGGAACCTGACAACAAGTTCAGGCCAGGGGGAAAGGAGCTCGAGGCCAAGGAGAATTTTATTTGTTTCCACTTAGCTCCATCAGGGATTCTCCCTCCTCTTTGAGTATATTTCCTTCTCCTCCTCAGTGCCCAGTGCCCAGGCGGCTGCCTGCTGAGTGCCCAGGCAACCACCTTCTTCTCTGCCCTTGCAGGCCTCTCCTGTCCCCACACCCATCCAAACTGCTCAATCCTCTGGCTCATTCCTTCAAAGACAATCTTTCAAGCTAATTGCAACTAGGGTTTTATTCTTGATAAGAATCTTTTTTTCTCACCACCAACCATTTCCTCTTTAATTCTGACCTTTAGAAAGATTTAAATACAAAGATTAGAAATTCGAGATCTTGACTGGATTCTGTAGAGACATTTTTGAGCCCATGGGATCTTTTACAGCTCTTTGATCATTGTCTATACAGTTCTGGCTGCAAATGAAAACAACTAGCCAGGGTAAGTGGTGAAAAACTATCAGGGTTTAAATGTCCACAACATCTCCACACCTTCAAACTACACCGTGGGGTAGAATGGACAGTAGATGCATGGAGAACATTTTGTATAATGTGAAATTTGATAGGCATTAGAGTGTGAGGCTTATGAGCTTGGCTGTGGAACCAACTCCCACGTTTGTAATCTCAGTCTGCTACTTGCTAGCCATGTGACCTTGGGCGGGTCGCTCGATCTCTCTTTGCATCTGTTTCTTTACATGTAAAATAGGAAATGATTGCACTTACCTGACAGTGTTGTTGTATGTGTTAAATGAGTGTGCTCAGAACAATCACCTGGCTCATGATAAATGCTCAGTTAGACTTAGTTTTCTTTATTAATGAAGGGTTGGCTTCAGTGGCTTTGGCATCAGATAGATTAAGATGTAAGCCTTGGCTCCTTCACCTGTGAGACCATGAACAAGTTATTGATCTTCCTGTGCTTCGGTTTCCTCATCTGTTAAAAGAAAGAGCAGTAATAATGATATCCACCTCTTCCACAGGGAAGATGTGAAGATTAAATGAGATAATTACTCTACGTTGCTTAGCACAGATCCCAGCACGGAATATGTGCACAGTAAGAGTGACTAATAATTATTAATGAACCAGACTGGTGTTTTATGGTGAACCCAAAATCTATCTTTAGGACAATCAGCATTATTCCACTTATGTGGTTGTTCTCATAAAAACCTGTGCAATGATACATTTCAAAGTCTGGCTCAAATACATTGTTTTCTATAGCCTACTTGACCAAACTTTCCCGGCCTCCCATAATTCTGAGTGTAAATGCTCCACATTGACTTATGGTGCACTTGTTTGCATATAGTTTATCTCTCCTGGAGTGAAGAGACTATCACATATACATCTTTTTTTTTACCCCACAATTTGGCAGAATACCCTTTACCAATTGGTACTGGCCCTTTAAATTCTCTCTTAGATGCCATCAATTTTCTTCTTCCAGAGCTATTTATTCTGCTACTGTTTCAATGGCATGCTCTAAACATGATTAACAGTCCTTTTCTTTTAGTTATGAGCACAGTAACTTCTTGGTAGTACATAGAAAATGCACATGGGAAAGGTAGGCTCTTTCAGCACAGAACTCGATTAAAAATATGCTTGAGGTATCAGATACTTCAATTTTTTTAAATCAAATAGCCTGAACCAGAAGTTCCAAAGCTCACCTTAGTCCCAGGGCAGAGCCCAGTCCCCAGATCTGTCCATGTACCAACAAAGCTCTGCATGAATCTGAACAGTCTCAACATAGATCTCTTCCCCCTGCCCTCAAATAACTAATTTCTTGAGAAAATGGACGTCTGCAGAAGTTAGGAAAAAATATCTAAAATCCAGTTCAAATATTGCTGAGGAAGTTCTTTTTACCTCCCCAGTTGATTAAAATCACTTGAGACTGGTTCTTGCTTAAAACATTTATTCCAGTATTGTGATTTTTCCCCCCTCAAATTTGGAATTCTGTCATCATTATAGTCTGAAATTCTTTGCAATTTTTCCTGGTTGCAGTTCAGCAACAGTGATGGCTTTTGTTGGATCAACTCACACTTTTTGACAATACCGGTACAATAGACCTAGGCAGTCATGGTGAAAATGTACTTTTTGCACTTGCATAGGGAGTCAATTCTAACTGAAGAAGAGTTGGAGTTTGCACCTTAACAAGTCTCATGTGGAGGTCATCAAACAAAGTTCAAGTATAACCTGTGGTCCTACATAGTTTAGCCTTAGTATGTGTTGGATTCAGTGAAACACAACTAGGCAACCAAGAGTAATTAAAATGTAATTCCTGTCTGAAAGTGTATTTCTCAAAGACCATAAATAAATTTTCCACTAATAACTCATAACAACATTTTTAAAAATTTCTTTTTCTCCACTTTCAGTACAAACTAGACTAGCATAGATGGATATAAGTATTAATTTGAGGGTAGAAAAATAGAAAACCTATGAAGGTGAAGACAAAAATTTCCCTAGCAGGTGGAGACACAGAAGAAGTGTAGAGGTAAGGCTGGTAATATTCATCAATTAGCATAGTTTTATCATTATCTTACATTATTTATAGTAATATAAATTATTCTTCCAATATACACATGTGTGCGTGTGAACACACACTAAGGGGACACATCATTGTAACTAATAAGTCTTTACTGATTGATGTGGTGAGGAGGGGAAGACATGTATGTTCTGTGTCTCTGTTTTATTGTACAAATGTGATCATATAACTTCATGATCAATATACCTTGGAGAGGAAGTGGGATAGTTATTCATCGATTCATTCATTTATCTGAGAAATAATATTGGACACTTACCAGACGCCAGACATGTTGTTGGTGCTGAGGATATCATGTTGAACACAATAGCACAGACTCTATCCCCACGGAGCTTACATTTGTTGAGAAGGAAGGGTGACAACAAATATAATATAAAGAAATGCTATGAGGAACAGGGAAAATGGACAGAGAGGAAACAGGGTGCTATTTTACACAGACTGTCAGAGAATCCCTCTCTAAAGAGGTAACATCTGAGCAAAGACCAGAATGAAAAGAGAAATGAGATTGGAAGCAAGATAAACGGGTTCTGAGGAGGCACCAACAAGCCAGCACTGTTTTTTAATACCTTCATTCTGTTTATGAATGGAATGCTTTTTTGCTCTTTTTCTTTCCTTCTTTTATTATTTTTTTTTCTTAAGAAATCCTGTGCTTCTTGAAATGTGAAATAGGTGAAGGAAAATACAGTTTGGGACCATTAATTGTGCTTTCTTATTGAGTATATAAATTTGATGTCAAACTGGCCTGGCTGAATGGTATATATTTATTTCAAAAATATCATTTCTTTGAGGCATTGCTGCATCATCCTATTGATTTAGGGATTGGTGTGATTGTGCCTGATGCTTTTATGAAAGGCAGGCTATTAACAAACTAAATTGAAAAACTAGTGAGTCTGCCTTTCCGGGCCCAATCCAGCATGCTGTCCATGTGAGGCTTAAATGGGAAAATACTGTAAAAAGACTTATTTTAATGTGACAGACTCCTCATTGCAATCCATAAACCTTATTTGCTCTGGAAAAAAAAATCCTACACGGTACAATTCTCATGCTCGGGCAGCAATCTCCCTCTGGTTTCTCTCCCATCCATGGAAACATTAATCTTTTCATTTCAGAAGCTGACTCTCTTTGACCTTGTTGGACATTAGGATTAAAATCTTGTGTAAGACAAGGTAGCTTTAAGAGAGTCAGAGAAACCACAGGTGCTAATGCAGAACGCCCTGCAAGTGTTCAGAGATGGAAGTTTCTACTGAATTCTTGGTGTGGAGCTAAAAGATTAAATATGGAGTGTGAAGGCTGGAAGTTATTAGATTTTACCTAGTTCAAACCCCTTGTTTTATATTAATAGATAGAAGCTAAGACACAGATAAGGGCTGACAGTTTGATATTTGTCCACTATCACAGAGCCGGACTGGTGGCCGAACTTAGGTCCCAAAGTGGTTTCCAATCAGCTTCACTAACTCTTTTCAATCCTACCTCCTGACACCATGCCCCATGGACGATGACGCAGGTGAGTGCTTGAAAAGAACTGGAATACTCAATACAGTAAATGACTATGGGAGCTCACAAGAAATGTACTTGGGTTTTTGATCAAGAGAGAAAAGGTCCTGGTGGTGGCTCCTCCTGCCTGCAATGCTGCTGCGTGAACCCATCTTCTTGATAGTATCAATGGCCTTAATACCATCAATGGCCTTGATACACCCAAGAGGGAGGTGGCAGTGTGAAAAGACCGTATGCTGCTGAATGCTTTTCAGTCACGACAAAGATGACACAATGGGATGCTTCTTTTGATGACAGATCTAAAACTTAGATAGTGCATGGATTTTTTTTATTTGAATTGTTAGAAGAAATGATTAATCTACAAATGCATACTGAAAACCGGATGTATCCTTGTCTGCATCATGATCACAGGAAATATGCAAGAGCACACTTACATTCTGCCTTAAGGGTTCCATGCTCAGCTAGAGGAGTTCGAGAAGGATCCCAGTGATTGGGGAGTGGACACACCTGGCTGTGTGTCTAACAGACTGCAGGCTTGGTAGAAGACCTGAACAGAAGCTGTAGAGTCTCTCCCATGGGTGATTTTATGTAACTCCCTCTGTAGGCTCCTACTTGGGGATGATATGGGCACGAGGTAGGAATCTTAGTAAAATTGTCAGAAGTAAAATTGGCACCATGTCAAGCATATAGATCATGATCAGTTAGGCTAATATCTTTCTTCCCTCCCTCTCTCCTTTCCTTTCTCCCTCCCTCCTTCCTTTCCTCTCTTCCTTCTTTCTTTTCTTTCCTTCCTTCCTCCCTCTCTCCCTCCCCCTCTACTTTACTCCCCCCGTTTTTCTCTTCTTTCCACATACTTAATAACAGTGCCTGCAAAGTCACTCCTGGAAATAGATGCCTGCGTGAGAGAAAGGTATTTCAAAGGCAGCATGGAAACCTTTTGCATTGCATTAGGAGAGTTATGTCATTTCTGTAAAGAAGCAAAGGAGCACAGTAAGTGGCAACTATTCCCTAAGGGAACACACTCCAGAGTATTGTGTGTGCTGGATTTCCCATTCCTCAGAAGTTGGGTGACCTTGGGCTTCCCTGCTGTGTGCGACCTTGGCCCTGTGGATATTTTTTGGTGTTCTGCAATGAGAAGTATGTGCTGGTCCGTTACCCTGCATTTTGTTTAAGTTATACTTCATTAAAGCAGAAAGCTCTCTGAATTTCTCTCATTTTCCCTCAAGAAATCTTTATTTTACCCACTTGCGTTCATCCTCCCTTTCTGCTTTGTGTCGTCCTCCTGTAACACTCACACTCATTTCTACTCGCTGAAATTTCAAAAGACTGTTCCAACTAGACAAAAAGAAATCCTGTTTCTATGCACAGACAGCCTTCAGACTGATGGCCCCATTACATTAGCATACAATAAAAGCCAGCAGGGGGTGCATTGCCACGCTGTTATCCTGGGTTGCTGAGCCCCAGGGGGCTGAGGAGGTTCCCAGTATGCAGCTCCTCTCTTTGGTAATGAGGCAATTGCACACTTTGGTGACAGCTCCTTCGCTCAATGAATGCTGCAGCTTAGTAGAAGAAGAGGGGAGAAAAGGCCCCCATCGCACATCCTGTGATCTGATGGGGGCTGCCTGCTTTCACAAGCCTCTCCAGGCTCTTCCACTGCCTAAGGACTGCTTGACATTCCTAACTTTTGTGCCCATAACAAGTGAGACAGTTTTCATTGTGGGAAACATTATTTCTAGACCTTCCCCATTAAAGGATATAGGACAGTTAATCAGACATTTACAGCTCTGCACCTGTTTGCCAATCTGATATAAGAAGATGGGCGGACAGGGCCTAGAGGAGAAGAGAAGTCGAGTTTTTGTTCTTGCCCATGAGACAGTGATTCAGTACAATACTGTAACACAATTGCCTGCTGGCATTGTTTGCTGAAACTTGGACTTAGAGTCCTTCAACCTCCTTTTGAACCACTGCAGAAACACAAATGTTAAATCTGCCTCCACCATGGAATCAGGTGGGCCCCTTCCACCAAGACCAACGCCTTTTGGTCATGTCATTGCCACTGTGTCTAAATGCTGTCACGGATCCTTCACTTCAATCTTCCCTGGCATAGAGTCACCACAGCCACCATGCTTGGCAAATGGTGGTCAACCAGTTCTTTGTTTAACCCTGCAATAAAGGTGTGTGTGGATGGGGGCAAACTGAGCCCTGCACATGCACACACTGGGCCTGTCAGCTCATGTTGCTTCTCTATTGCAAGATCCCAGAGAAAACAGAGCAGAGGGTGGACAAGCTCCAGCCCCTTCCATAGAATATTGTCCCTGTTTTCTCTCCAGAGGAGGAATAGACAGAAATAAGCAGAATAGCAGCCCATGAAAAAGAAGTGAGCTGTAACCCCAGACAGAATTAGGACAATTGATATGCAGGCCCCTTTGTGATGACTGGCATACAGCTGTGCCCTACCTCAAGTTTGCTGCTCACAATCTACCTTCTCCCCATGGTCAATTCAGGCTTGAATCCATCTTCCCCAGACACATGTAAATTCCTTAAGGCCATGTAGTCTTGCAGCCTCTTCTTTCTGAGAAGTTGCTGACTGCTGGATCACAAATCACTATTTAATATTAAAACTCCTCAATTGACCAACTTTTAAGTAGGGGAGACTATTTTAAGTAGGTAAGACTACGCTTTTATTTTATGCATAAATAAAAGCAGGGAAGACTATGGTTGGAAAAGGCCCAATATCCTTGACTATAGATAGGAGCCAGGCCTTAAGAACAACCAAGGTAGGCCATGGGTTGCCAGACCTCCGGCATTCTTGAGAGGAACGCTAATCTTCACACGTACAGGCTGGGGTGTTCACTTAAAGGGAACAAGGTGGTACATTCTACAAGGTGATATATGGAAGGGCCATCTCTGCCCCTTCCCAAGAATTTTTACATTTCCAGGGCAGATGGGTAGTTTCTAAACAGAGGTGTCTGACCCCTGGACCGATGAAGGAAAAGAATTTGCATACAAGACCCAAGCGAGCAATTACAAACTCGTAGTGACTTTGTGAGTCTGGGTTATATCAGAGGCAGCTTTGTGATGGGCAAGGAGATCAACAACCTTGGGAGCTTTAATGTGAACACAGAAACTCAAGGCTCTCTCCTGTTCCTGACATTCACTCTTCTGTGACCTTGGGAAAGTCACTTATCCTTGTGAGGATTAATGAGTTAATCTCAGGCAAAGTACTTTGAGATCATTGGCTGACAGGCGCTGTATAAGTACAAAGTATTATTATTAAAATGTCACTGTGTTGGCTGTGTTTGCTCTTGAGGGCGCAGAGGCAGGAATGACAGCCCCGGGTGAGTGGACAAGGGTTACATAAGACCAGGAAACAGAGAGTTCTGTCATGAAAAGTTCTGCCCTGCCGAACTACTTCTCTCCATCATAACCCCATCGAGCAGTCTTCTTACTTGTCTCTAGACAGAGGCAAGCTTTATTTTCACAAAATTAACTGTGCAAAGCAGTTTTAGCCTGAGGCTCTATATCCTTAGATCTTCCTGCTCCTTAGCATAGCCTTGGAAGTAAAGGCCGGAGAAACTTATTCTAACATATCCGACCACCTCTCCCCCGCCACCCCGCAACTTCCCTCTAACTCTTCCCACGTGTGAACAGAAACAGAAACCCAGAGAGAACTGGTACCCTGGGATCTCAGACCATAGTGACAGAAATTCAAACTCCCTGTTAGCAAAATCTTCCATCTTCTCTGTGTGTTTACTTTTCAGTTTAACTTATCTCTGTTCCTGAATCAAGACTTTTGAGGAAATAAGATATTGTTTATGAAAATTTCTAACACAGAATACTCAATTAAAAAAATGATGAATGACCGATTTGTATTCAAGCCTGGGTATCAAAAGTCTAAGGCATATCAAAATGTCAAAAATCAGCAAATAACTATTGACTGCTGAATCCTTTGAAAGAAACCCAGCATGTGAAGGACCCGGTTGCTCTCCTCAGAGAACAGTTTGTGTTTAACGGAAGATACGATTCAAGAAGGAGATGGAACGTGTGGAACCTTGAAGCATGAGGGAACATTTGCACAGGGAGACATTTTTAGGAGACAGTTGGATGGTAAAAATATACCAGTGACAGGGACAGAAGGAAATAAATGAGGGAAGATGGGGAAAAACAGGAGACAAGACCTACAGCAAGTAAAGATCTAGGAAGGGCCTCTCTGTATAAGTAACCAGGTGAAATTTGCAGTGGGATCAAAGATGGATCAGGCTATATTTAAATGTCTACAGATTACCAGGAGATTTGCATCCAACTGAGGAGAGGTAGTAGGACCTGCGATGACCTTTTTTAGGCACAGTTGTGGCCCTGAGAATTAAAGGTATTTTTTTGTGGCAGGGGGTGGGAAGTGGGGGTATGTATGCGAGTGAGTTTGTTTTTGTTGTCTGGTTGCCTTTGTTTCTTGAAATGAATCCATTGTGGGCTTTATAAATAGGACAAAGACTCCCAGGGGAATTGCTGTATTGGACTGCATATTCCTCTCTTAAAGAATTCTACAAAACAGTTCCTGCCTGGAAAGAAAGTCCAGTTTCTAGGAAGAAGATGGGATCCTCACCTTATTATACACTGTATTTCACAGCAGGCTCACCTTGTGGAAGATCAAACCTTAACAGGGCAGAGGGAGAGGGCAAGCTGTTCAGCTCTGGAGAACAACCAGGCTGGCCTCTGAGATTTTACCTGCAGAACTGGAATGTCATCAGTGCAAGTTCCAGGTAGGACAGAGAAATTGTTCTCTATTAAGAGCTGTGTGTGGTCAATTGCTCTCTTTTTAAATTATTATCCTAGCAGCACTGTATTCTCTGTGTAACTTTCCTTGGGAACATTTCGAAGCTTTCTTACAGAAAGACAACTACAGTAATGAATGGAAAGACACAGAAATAACCCTTATTCTGTGAAATGGGTTTCCTCATCTCTTTTTGGCACAACCTTCTATAACCTCCGTCTTCCACTTCATCAACCAGCTGAACTCTCACTGTTAACCTGGGTTCCCCACAAACTCCCCGACATTAGCCCCTTCAATCAGCCTTCCTCTCCAAGAGGAGCTACTTCCTAATTATCCATATGTGCCTCAGCATTGCACTACACGACTAACTTGATCAACTATTCCTTGCCAGGGCATTGACAGCCGTTAGCATCTCGCCTTCCTAATAGCAGTTTTATTTCAACAATCACATTCAATGTGTTTCTCTAAAGGGGAATACAGTGTGGGAATCTTAGAAGCTCACAGAGGACCACTTTGGCAGATATTTGAGGTAGAGATGCCACTAATCATTGGTTTTAAGCATATTAATACAGAAAGACAATGCTGGTGAGTACACTCACTGATAACTTTTCCGATCAACTCCTTTAATTTATAGATGGTAGTCAGAGTGCCAGATTAAGTGACACCTGGAGACCACACAGCGGATTCATAGCAGAACCAGAACCCAAGCTCATACTCTGAATTTCAGACTGGAACAGTACCCACAGCACCAGGCTTTCCTGTAACTCTGATTCTGCACCTGCCTTGGTGTGTGACCTTGCACAAAAAACTCTCAATCTCTGGGTTTCTGTTTCACACCCTGTAAAACAGGAGTTAGATTAATGGGTCTTTGAAAGCAAGAATTCTTTTCAGCTTTTCAAATATTCCAATTCTGTGTCTGTGGAATCACACATGCAGTTTACATTCATCTACATATATAGAGCCTCAGGAATTTGATTTTATCATTTCTTCAAGTTTCCCTATGCTATGATGCTTTACTCCTGGTATAATGGTCTTTAGCATGTCAATGATTCAAATACAAGGCCATTTTCTCGGGCCTTCATTGTTTCAGAGTGAAATTGAAAGAGGGAATCCAGCTGTTTATATGCAATATGCAGCAATTATGAAGTTCATTTCCAGAAGCCACTGTAACCATGGCAACCTGTCATTCTGGAAGAATAGAGACAGGCTGTAGACTGACTTCCAATGGGGCCAACTTTTAACCAGAAAGGGCTTGGGGGACATGATGATGTGGAGTCTGAGCTGTTTAAGTTAGAAGCAGTTTTGGAAACTCAGACTCCTTTCATCTATAACTTCATTCTTTCTTCAAAGTTTAGTTATTGGTGATACTCAAATCTCTAGATTTGCTGGAGTCAGCCGTGGGGGCTTAATAGTTCAAATGGAACAAGAGCCAGCATTATATTGATGTTTATTTCATAGAGCCTTAAATGGCAAACTCAAAGTTTCGGTGTCCAACTGACTGAACTTTAAATTAGTGTTGCAGGTACCTCATAAAGTTCAAATAAGTACCAGGAAAATCAGTCTTTTAATATACATTATTTCTAAAAACACACACACTTCTTTTATCTTTCAAGAAGAAATGTGTAAGGCTCATGTTAGAATGGATGGTTTTATGATATTTGGACCCCATTGGATGAGAATGGAAGCAGGAACTGACGAAGGAGTGGGGAAGGACGGGGAACAGAAAAAGGGCAGAGATGTGGTCATTTGGGGTCAGAAATTATTTAAAACAATTTTGCCAGTTTAGTGAGTTGACTGTCTTCTTATCACCCCACATGTGTCCCCTTCGACTAATGGTGTGAATTTCTGGATATTCCAAAAGGGAATGGGACTATGAGCAGATAAGGGTCAAAACCTAATGCACACAGCTCCCGGGAAATTCATGGGGACGAAATACTAAACGGCTGCAAGCTGCACAGGCATCAGAATTGGATTTTCGCTATTTTTGCCTCTTTTGACTCTGTCTTTGATCCCTGCTGGCAGCACGCTGGGCATGTGTGAATACCACAGCTCATAGATACTGTACCTACCAGGAAAGTGAAAGAAAACCTGGGTCTATCAGCTGCAGGTTTTCCTCTCTGAAATTACCAGAGGAGTTAAAATCAGGGGTGGACTCCAAATAGGTTAAAATCGACCCCTATCCCTTCTGGATGAAGGTATTATTTTGTGTTTATTTGCCTAAATGTTGAGCAAACAGTGTGCACACACCTAAAGCACCAGACAAATGTGAACTTATAAACAGTCCTCAGGATGAGTTTAGCTATGAGCAGCAACTGTACTTAGGAAGCAACGGGATAGGGAACATCCAGAAAAGCCCGGGGATTTGATTGTATCAAGATTTAGGTATAAAGGGAAGTTAGAGATAGGAGGTAAATACATACTGGATAAAGGCACACAAGGATTTCCAAGTGAGTCTTAAGCTGATTTCAGAGGAGACCACCTGTAGGGCAAAAGGAAGACCTCCTCTAATAATTCCCAGGCTCCTGGCTCCCATCTTTGCTTTTGTGTGGACTCCTGCCATCTGTGACTATATTTTTCAAGAGTCCTGTGCTCCTTCTGCCTGGGTTTGGCTCTTCCTCACATGCTAGCCTGCTGTCTGTACCCAGTTCTAGATCCTGAATATTCTAAGGCTGAAGCTATCTGTGTCCTGCAGAAGGTCATAGAAATACAGGTTTTGGAAGCTGAGAGTCCTGGCTTTCCCACTGTCTTAATCAGTTTGGGCCACTTCCTATAAATAAAAGAAATTTATTCCTTAAAATTCTGGAGTCTGGACCTCTGAAATCAAGGTGTCAGCGTGGTTGGGTTCTGGTGAGGTCCCTCCTCCAGATTGTAGACTGCCAACTTCTCTTATCCTGTGTGATGCATAAGGAAAGCTAGCTAGCTCTGGCCTCTTCTTATAAGGGCACTAAACCCATTCAAAAGGGCTCCATATGACCCTTATAATTATCTCCCACTGGCCCTCTTACAAACATTATCACATCGAGATTAGGTTTCAGCACATGAATTTTGGGGGGACACAAATGTTCAGTCCATTGCTGCCACCACCCTGCTGCTTGACCCAGAGGTTTGCCTAATCTTTCTACAACATCTATAAAGGACTAATCAAAAAACATTGCTTACATGATGATTGTATATAATACACTGAGCATGGCGCCTAGCAGGCAGCAGGCTCTCACTAGTGGCAATGACATACAGTCATGCACCACAAAATGAGTCCCATAAGATTATGATACTGTATTTTTACTGTACCTTTAATATGTTTAGACATGCAAATACTTTCCATTGTGTACAGCAGTCAGTACAGTAACATGCTGTACAAGTTTGAAGCTGAGAAGGAATAGGCTATATCAGATAGCCTAGGTGTGTAGTAGGCTATACCATCCAGGTTTGTGTAAAGACACTATGATGTTCATGCAACTATGAAATTGCCTAACAATGCATTTCTCAGAAAGTACCTTGGTTGTTAAGTGACACATGACTGTATATCTAACTCCTGTGTGTATCATAACTCATGGGGGCTATAGTAACTGCCTCCTTTGAAGAAAACAAAGGTCCAGGATCCCAGGAAATCAGATAGAAAGTAAAGACTTGAGTCAGGGTAATGCTAATCTCAGAGAGATAGGGCAGCAGATGGCATTCTTTCACATACAAAAGAATAAAATATAGCAAGCATGGTTTAATGCAAGGAACACAGCATTTGGGCTCAGAAAGTTGGATTTAAACCTGAGTTGGAAGAACAAAGCTCATGATTTTACCTACCGCCCTCTGGTTTATCCTGGAGAAAGTCCATTAGGCCCAATGGTCAAGGGAATGCTCTCTGCACAGGTGAGCTGGTGGGATGCTCAGGCAGAGGTTGAATGGATGGTCACTGTGAAAACTGCTGTATCGATATCACAGAAAAGATATAAAAAGGAAAGCCAGAGTGCATAGGAAACTCCTCACAAGGGAAATGAAATTTAAAGAATTCCTTAAAGGAATAGTTGAAAAGGAAGGAGAAGTCAATTATCTGAGTGATAAGAGGGTTTGGTATAGGGTAGGATGGGAAGGAATCCAGGACGAATGGAGATATCAGTATGAACATCAGTTTTGTTGGGATGGAAAGTGTTTATAGGAAACAGTGCTGCACAAGGCCAGAAAAACAGACCAAGGCCAGATAGTGAGGGCTAAATATTTATTATTATTTTATAGGCAAAGGGTGGCCATCAAAAGTCACAATAGGAGATATAAAACTAGTGTTTTGCATCTGCCTTTGCCCCTATCAATTCACACGGGACCTCCATCACTCTCCACCCAAGGTGACTTATGCCAAAGACTGTAAGGTGCACCCTTCTATGGTTTTCATTTTCATAAAAATGTGTGTGGGAGTGTGTGTGTGTGCACAGACATTTATACATGATATGGCTACAAATACAGAAATGAGTTGGGTCACTATTATAAAATGCAATAATATATATACATCTTTCTGCATCTTTTCTTACTCATGAAAATTCCTCTTAATCAACTTCTATACTGCTAAAGCACTAATTTATTCTTCTAATGGCTGTTTAATATTGTATGGTGATTATTTGACCATTTTCTTATTTCTTGGAACTGATTATTTTCCTCAGGAATTTTTTATTTGTCTCCTGGTTTGTCTTTCTATTTCAAAGCCCTCAGCAACAAATGCCCCTGTGAGTATGTGTTTAGCTACTATTGGATTTCTTTTTATGAGATAGAAGCCTAGAACTGACTGGTGTTGTACCTATATATCAAAACATGTGTGCATTTTTAATTTTGATGTTTTATGCTAGATTGCTTTCAAAGGCTATCAATTCATATTTTTGCATGATGTATGTATATGAGAACATCCTTTTTCCTATATCCTTCTCAACATTAGCTTTTATTGTTCTTTTCATTTCTTTTTCAGTATCCTGGTCATAAAGTGATGGCTCATTATTAGTTTAATTTGCATTTCCCTGAACCATTATGAGTTTGAGCATCTTTTCACATGTTTCTCAGTCATTTGTAATTTCTCTATTGCCAATTGATCATGTATAAATGTTTTCGGTTTTTTGTTGTTGTTGTTGAGCTATTTGTCTTTCTCTTGTTAGAAAGTTTTTTTATTTAGAGACATTAACCTAGGCATGTTCTTGGCAGAATTGCCTGGAGGAGGGAGACTTAGAATCATCAGGAAACAATCACATTGGTCTGAAAATGAGGTGACGTGAGACTCCTCCAGACTCAGGTCCTTGGCAATTGAAAGGATGAGCTGGGGAAATGTTTTGAAAAAAGGAACAACAGGATCAAGTAATTGATTAGATGTGGCTGCAATGAAAAGGGGTGGGGAGAGATTGCAGTCATTTTGTGATTTGGCAAAACTGATGTTTGGTAAATCGGCCATTGAATTTTAAAAATGGGGAATTTAGAAAGGGAATGAACAAGGGTTGTAGGAAAGATGAGCTTGGTTTACAAATGGGATAGATTTAAGGTAACAGTGAGACATCCTGATGATAATTAAATTTGCGGGACTAGAATTTGAGGGAAGGATCATGATTTTCAAGAAAATGGAAAAGCTGTATAAGGAAGAGTGAGACAGGAGAATAGCATGGCTGAAATTTGGTTTTGCCCAGTCTTGGGCAGCAGAAGGATGCATGAAATCTCAGAGAATTAGCAGTGTGATGTGTCTGAAAACATCTCAGACCATATCAGATCACTGAAGGAAGCCAAACAGAAATATTAATAGTATATGGGAGGGCAACTGGGCTTTGAGTAGGGTTTCCAAATTTGGCAAATAAAAATACAGAATTAAACTAAATTTCAAATACACAGCAAATAATATTTTAGGATGAGTATGGCACATTCAATATTTAAAACATACTTGTATTAAAAAATATTCACCATTTCGAATATACATATCCTAAAAAATATTTGATATATTTAATATTTTATATATACTTATCCTAAGAAATATTAATTATTCATCTGAAATTTAAATTTAACTGGGCATCTGTATTTTATCTGACAGCGCTACTTTACAGCTTAAGACATTAGGCTCATATCTTTGCCCTGTCATGCCTTAGCTGTGTGATGCCAAATAATCATTTCACCATCTCTAAAGAAAAGATATTCTTTAGGATCAAAAAGCTTTTCATGGTAATATTCTAGGCAGTGAAATATCTGACATGCTCTTTGCTAGTGCTTTATCCATCTACAATAGTATAATGATTATTGATGTCCATTCATATTTATCCATTCTACCAACAAACTGTTATTGAGCATATGTCATGTTAAAAGAAGGTGCACAGTGAAAATGTTCATAATAATAGCCCTGAAGTAACATGGGCATCATATAGTGACTGCAGAGGCTATCAAAGATTTAAATAATGCTTAGGAGATTTTAATTGTTTAAATTTATTTTATTATATTTTATTTTTTAAATTGCACATACAGACATTCTCTATTAAGCAGAATGTTAATTCCAATTTCAGTAAATAATACTAAGAAGGTACATTTTGGAGGCCTTTCTCTCTAATAAATAACACCATTTATTTTCCCTTGACCAGCTCATATTTCCCAAGGATCTTGCAAGTATTCTTTCTGCTGTTAGCGTTGGATAAAGTGGCTCTTCCTTCTTTTTGACATAGTTTATTACCAACTTTCATGGACCACCTACATGTGCCACGTATTTGTATTAAGCCCTCACAACATACTCAAGAGGGAGGTACTATGAGCACACCATTTTACAAATGGAGAAACTAAGGCACAGAGACTTTGAGTAACTCACCACATCCTCCAGGAGAAAAGACCTAAGCAGGGTTCAATTCCTTTTGATGTGGCTCCAAGGCCCTTGCTGTGCTCCAGCCCTTGACTCTATAACCTACTCGAAGGAAGACATGCTAATTGGGGCAGGCTGGCATTCTGAAGAATTTAGCCTTCCACTGGAGTTCAGAGGAGGACTCTTATCTTAGAGGAAGCCTGGGACATTAGGTAGAGAAAAAAACAAAGCTGAGATTCCACAGGAACCCAGTCATGAAGAGCTATACTGCTTCTAAGAACCACCAGCAGATTTGTTGGGCATCACAGGTGACTTGGTGGGGGAGTCATGGGAGATCCTGGACCTGGCTGCCTGTGAAGGGCTCACAGGGATAGAAATCATGTAGGAGCAGTGCCTACCAGGGTATACCGCAAGCTGCTGAAGCTGGGGGACTACCTGATCTTCACAACAAGGACAGACCTGAGGCCGCTGCCCTCCTTCCTGCCCTGCCAAGACAGATACAGCCCATCAGTGTCACCCAAGGAAACAAGACAGAAAGCAGCAAACACTGTAAGGGCTGGTACATGATCAGGTGCTGAAAAAAAATGCATGCAGTGTGGATGTGGGTTACTGCAAGCCATGCTCATAAGTATGAGTTTGAATTTCAACTTAGGATAAAAATATATGGTTAAAGTATCTCTCAATAGCCTTAATAGAATCCAGTAATGGTTCTGAAAAACAATACAAAAAATTGAAATACCAAACCAAAAACCTGGATCAATTTTGTAAAGAATGAAGAACTATCCCACTTTCTTCTCTCAACAGTGCCTGTGCAGTACAAAGAGTTTAGATCTCTCCACTTGTGATCAACTGATTGAGTTCCCAATACTTTACTCAACTTTGCTGTTTGCTGAACAAAGTAACTATATTTTCAGTGTGAGTTATCATAAAGTAATACAGAAGAAACTCTCATTTGCCCTAAGTTTCCCTTATGCCTTGCCAAAGTTAATTTCTTTTCTTTCCTACTCCATGTCAGTTTGATGTTTTGTAATAGTCAACTATCCATCATCCTAATGTCTCCACAAGCTGCTAATCCATATTAAAGGGCACCTCAGCTAAGTAGACACCTGGTGATGGAGGAAATCTCTGCTAGATTGGCATTAAGAGACAGGACATCATTCTGAGAAGAGGGACACACGAAAGCCTCTCAGGGAAGAAGTGGATGGTCAGGCGACAACTGTCAAGGACTGGAGGACAGAGTGTCCCATGAATGAAGGTGGTAGGAACAGGCATGTTAAGGAAGCTTCAACAAGCTACTCTTCAGCTGAGCGGAGAGTGTGGGGTGGAGGATGGCTGACCTGCCCACCACTTACCTCCCTCTTCTTTCTCTTCTCTAAACTGAATTATATTCTTCATTTGACAATATTCATGGAACTCATTCTAAGTGCCAGGCAATGTTCCACGGGCTGAGGACACAACAGTCAACAGAACAGATAACGATTTTTGTCTTTATGGGGTATTCATTATAACGCATATAAAGATAAATTTTTAACACTGCACAATTCTCTCTAGAAACAATGGATGGTTTAAAAGTCATGTGTACATAAATGCTTTCTCTTAAAAACTGAGATTGCCAGGTAGCCATTGCTATCATATTAGTGTTGTCACACTAGAGACTGTGCCCGCAGTATTAGGCTTCTGCTGCCAAGGGACTTATTGCAGCTGCAAGGATAGGAGTGCTTAGAATGGCTACTTGCCAAAGAGAAAGCCTTTTCTTAAGCTTATATCAACAAACAGAAACCACAAAGGAAGGGCAACAATCAGCAAGTTTTATACATGAGCATAACCTACACTATAACATGTACAGTATATGATATGTATATATATATACACACACACATGCAAACACCACACACAAACACTTTCTTTTGGCCCTTAATATAAACGCTTTTAAGAGTATGCCATTTATTTTTACAAAATATCTGGGAGTTAGGAAGTGAGAAGCATCATGGTCTTTCCTCCTCTGTTTCTGGAACGGGTAAACAGCAGCCTCGGCTGAAGGTGGGCTGTGCGGTGGACATGCAGATAAGGCACCAATGTGAAGATGCAGATTTAAGCTCATGGGTGACTTAAACCCTCATCCCATGCCCTCACCTTACAGAGAAGGAAACTGAGGATAAGAGCAGTTGTCATACCTGATTTAACAGCCACAAAGTTAATTTGTAGCAGGTTTGGGAACAAATCGACCTCCTCTGACCCTCGGTCCAGGGTCTTCTCAATTACATCACATTCTCCCTCCTATTAAAGAGAGATCACCTATAAATCATGCTCATGTTAGTAGGAATGTGTTTCAGAGCCAAGGCAGGAAGCCAAGGCAGGCACAGTAAAAACTGCTAACTGCAGAAGATGATTAAGGAGTCAGCCATCGGGCCATTTGCCCCAGGTGCCTATCTATAAGGGCCCTAAATCACCACTATAAATGTAACCAGTGGGAAAAATTATATTGACCAGGGAAGAGATGGAATGGAATTTCAAAAGATATTTTGATAAGCAGCCTAAGAGTGTATAGACAGACGAAGGGGAGACCCCCATGGAGCATGTACCTATGAGGTGGTGAGACTGCGTTCTTTAGAAGTGGGTGGCTCCACTTAACTGCAAGACCTTGTTCTGTTCATGGAGTCTGTGGTTTGAGCCTGCGCCAGAAGTCCTCCATTCAGCCTCCTCTTACACACCACTCAACTTCAGCTCCAAATTAAAAGGTAAACAAATATGTAAAGGCTACCTCTTTAAAGAAGTCCAATTTATTGGCTTGCCTGGGTAACTGCAGGGTAGGTGATGATCTTTTCTGAGAACTGCTCCACCAAGGGCTACAAAGTGGAGATCTAGAAAATACTGTTTGTACTGCATGTCCTCACCCTGAGGCTGACCCAATAACTATCTGTTGTTATTCAAAACCCTCTGGCCCCCAACATACGTTTTCTGATTCTCAAATGCCTACGAGTAGGTTTCAGTTCCCAAAGCAGGATAACAAGACCTCTTTGGGTACACCGGAGACACGGGCCAGATAATCTCAACTGGCAAGGGAGGAAAAGAGGGTGATTAGACTTTCATTAATTCATATTTTAAATAAACAGGTTAACTAAGGACTCAAGCAGGTTGTGTGTCTGGCTCAGATGTGCATAGGCTTGGAGTCTGGACATGCCTGCACATCCTCTGTCCCCCCACTCTGAATCTTCTGACATTGCTGTCCTTTTTTTTTTTATTTACTATAAACATATTATATACTCTTGGGATCATTTACGCATACACATACACTGTGATGTCTGGGTTTAAAAGGTACATCCTGAGAATTCACATTTTGATAAATTGTAAAATGGCTTTCCTATTCTTTTTATTTTCTCCCTGTGTGTGTTGCTTGAAGTTTTATTCTGAAAGTAAAAACTAAAAATAAGGTAATAAATATCAAAGCATTTTATAGGTAAAAGTTTCATACATAACTATGTATTTTTGAAGAATTAAGCAACTATTTATGGAGAGTGTATCTCCAGGGAAATTTCCAGACATTTATGAAGTTCTCATCTGACCTATCTCTTTCCATTGCCCATTGCATCCCCATCATCCACACCTTCTCCTTCCAAAGAGGTATTTGACTATGTTTTGAGTGACATAGATGTCTTCCCCCTACTCCAAGCAGTGGCCATAATTGATCCAAGCAATTGCCATAATGAACAGTTTTGAGATGGACACTTGACCTAAGATAATGCAATGGGAGAAAAGTCCAAAACGAGTAGGATAAAGAAGTCCTTCCTCCCCTGACTTGAACAGGAAAGAACATGGCTTGGTTTGCTAAATGCAGATCTGATGCAACCACAAGAAGAGCTATCCCAAAGCTGAAGCCATTACGTTGGATCTCAGAGTGGAAAGACAGAAAGAAAAATTGTTTCTCAGATACAGCACCAGCTAGCTGCTGGATCAACCTTACCTGGAAACCTTAAAAACTCTTCACTTCTCAAGGTTCCACGCAATAAACAGTTTTGTTTTTTTTAAAAAAAAATAGTTTGGGGTTTTAATATTTTCATCCCTTGCAAGCAAAAAAAAACTTTAAAGGATATATTGCCCAGCCAAATCTATTCAATAATTATGCACTGGTTTGCCAGTTGCAGCACTTCCTATACTCGAAGCACATATATTCTACATGTAGAATAATAGCAAACATATGTTATTCTACACGATGTACATGCTGTATCTACAGCAGAATGTTTTCTTAAGAGACATAATGAGTGCACCTGCTATTCTTCTGTGACCTAAGTTCCTATCTCTGTGTTCTTCCTTTTCCCTTCTTTCTGTATTTACTTAAGTTAAATTTTCAAAGTTAATTTCTCAGATGATAATAACATACATTGGCCCATATCAAAATGTTCTTCTGTCCTCCAAACTGGGCAGTTAGCCTTGGCTTGAATAACTTCAATCTTATCTACATCAAATTGCCAAGCTTTTGCCTCATTTTATTTTCCTTCTGTAGTTGCATTGTTAGTGGCCTCTGTTCCCATGACATGATGATGAGTTTGGGATCATTCACGGTGTTTAAACCTTTCAGGAACATTTTCCACTTGAAGAATCCTCTTAAAGTGAATATACACCATTGAGCGTGATTACCCAGGCTGAGAGAAACAATACGCAGAACAATATGGCCTCTGCGGAATCTGCTGGCAATCCTGCCATGACTCTGTTCACATTTTCAATTCAGTTTTAGATTTGTTGTTGATTCAATGCTTTGCCCTTCTCCTCCATCTTTTGGAATCAAAATCTTAGGGTTGGAAAGGACTTGAAAGGTGATCTAAACCAGTGATTCTCACAATTTAGTATACATGTCCATCACCTAAAGGAGTGATTGAAACAAATCTTAGTGGGCTTTCACCCCCAGAGATTCTGATTCGGTAGGTCTGAGCTGGGAATCAAGAATGTGCATTTATAGCAAGTTCCCAGGTAATGCCAATACTGTTCGTTTGTGACCACATTTTACAATCCACCAACCTAAACCGATACATATTAAAGGATATCACCAGGGAGCTTATTAACCACACATGCTCAGACCCGAACCTAGAGAACATGTGACACTTTAAAAAGATTTCCAACTGACTCCAAAGTGCATTCTGATTTTAAAATCCCTGATGAATCAGTTTAAAAACCATTTAGAGGGTTTAATTAGTCTTACAACTTCTATAACTATGTATGGATACCTTCAGTAATAGGCAATTTACTGCTTCTTAAGATAACCCATTCCAGTTGTAGATAGTTCTTTCAGGAAAATTTGTCCTGAATAGAGCCTATAATCTATCTTCTGCTAACTACTTGATCATCAATTTTAATTCAACACTTCAGGAATTACATAGATGTCAATTTCTTCTTCTACATGCCCCTTGAATTTTTTTTTTTTTTTTACCAGGACGAACAGCCCTATTTCCTTCACCATTGACATCATGGTTTTAAATATTCTCCCCATCACCCTCCTCTTCATCATCTAAACTTTTGATGTTGTTTTTGAAATCAGCTACCCTTATTGGATGATAGAGGAAAAAAAGTAAAGGGGATTAGTCAATTTATATAAATTTAAATTTTTCATGGGTTTTCATGGGTTCTTGTCATAGGTTGAACGATGTTCCCAAGATATGCTCATGCCTTAGTCCTTAGAACCTGTGAATGTTACCTGACTTGGAAAATGGATCTTTACAGTTATAATTCAGTTAGGGATCCTGAGATGAGGAGATTATACTGGATTATCTTGGTGGGCCCTAAACCCAATGACAAGTATCATCATAAAAGACACACAGAAGAAGAGAAGGTCATACTGAAGATGAGAGCTGAGATTGGAGTGAGGTAGCAACAAGCCAAGGATGATCTGAAACCACTAGGAGCTGGAAAAGCCAAGGAACAGATTCTTCCCTAGAGGTTTAAGAATTCTGGCCTCCAGAATTGTGAGAGAATAAACATCTGTCATTTTAAATCACCAACATTGTGACAGTTTGTTGGAGCATCCCTAAAAAAGTAATACAGGCCTTATCTAAAACTTTGAGGATAGAAATAACTATAAAACCTTATTAAATAATCACTTTTGATTTTCTCTAAGAAGTTTTGATGATCAGACCATATATCATTTTAAAACAAGAGGCAAGAAAAAAAAAAGGTCCTGATATTTGGAATACAAAGCTAATTTTTTACCTCATAATGATATCAAATTTATTAACATTTATTTTTATTTGAACATAATCATTGATAAATTTCTTTAAAGAGTGAAAGACTAGAAACATTCTCAGCACAGTAAAAAGAAGAAATTTTTAGGAACCAGCATAAATTTAAATAACAAATTCGTAAGTTTTACTGCTTTTCTTGAGAGTGTTACTAGGCATTCAGGTCAGAGGTGTGCTATTAATAAGATAAAACTTGACCTTAGACAGGCATTTGGCAAAGACACAATACTGTTTGTGGAAAAATGCAGGAATATGAGCTGGATGGTAGTAGCATTATGTGATTCACAGACAAATAAAAATATCAATTAATGGATCAATGACAAGCAAGAAAGGAAACTTTAGGGATGCCACTGTCCTATACCTTAAAAGTATCCTTTCCACCATTTTTTGGTGATTAAAAGTAAATATTTTCTGCTTATAGAGTTTATGAAAGATGGCAAAATTGCCAATATTCTGGAAAACATTTTAGAATCAAAATGTATTAATGAGCTGGAAGAGCATATATCCATTATTTTTTCAGAACCCATCTTCTCCAGAGATGCCTCCTGGGCTGCCATGGTTTGCATGGGGTGAAGCTCACTCCAACTGCAGGTGGATCCTTCTCCCTGGCCAAACACAGGGCAGCACCTCTTTTAGTTCATACATTGAGTCCTACATGGTATTTCTTCTACCAAAAAGGCTCACTCTACTAAACAAATATGCAGATAAAATAAAGCATCAAAGGTGGGCCAAAATAAACTTATAAAATTTAATATTAATATAAAGTCCTTGATTTCACCATTTATTTAATGAGCACTTAGAAAATACTATGTATCAGGCATTGTTCTAAGAACTTTTACAGATATTAACTTTTTAAATCTGCATGGTAATTTTACAAGATAGGTGCTATCATTATTCTCATTTTATTGATGAGGAAACTGACATAGAGAGGTGGTTTGTCTATGATTACAACACTGTTACAGTGACTTGGGTAATGTGGCTGTGGCATCCTTGTGGTTAATCAGTACCCTTTGCTGACTCTTCAATGTACTTTAAGAGCATAGGAAAGAGAAGAAACAGAAGATTTGACTTTATAGCACCTGATGAACAGATCTGTGCTGATGATAATGCCACTTCCACTCTGGAACATATTGTCAAGTTTGGGAAACTAAACTTCAAGGCAGATGTTTATATACTGAAGCTTTCTCAAATGAGAACATCCTGAACAGTGTCTGGGAGGTAAATTATGCTGCAGCCAAGGTTCTTGAGAGTAACAGGAATGTCGAGTCTAAATCGGAGAAGACATGCAAGGATTAAAATAATCAAATATTCGCAAATATTTGTGTCACTAAGGGTGGAAGAGTAATTAGGGCTGCCCTGTGTTTGGCTGGGAAGCAGGATATACCTGCAGTTGGAGTGAACTTCACCCCATACAAACCATGGCAACCCAGGAGGCATCCCTGGAGATGATAGGTCCTGAAAAAATAATGGAGACATGCTCTTATAGCCTATTTATATACTTTGATCCTAAAATGTTTTCCAGCATACTCAACATGTGCAAATAATTGAGAGACTAAGGGTGGATGAGTAATTAGACACACCCTGAGCTGTGAGAAAGCAGGAATTAATCAGATGGTCAAAATTGTAAGGAGACTATGACCAGTAGTGCTGTCCCACAATTACTGCAAGTCAGTGAATTCTAAGCCACACATTTTGTGTAAGTAAAAATTTGTGACCTTCTGATGGCATTGTGGTGGGAAAACTTTCTGCATTGTGTAGGAAGCTGGATTAGATGATTTGTAGGTTTCCTTCCAAATATTAGATTCTATATTTCTATGTTTGTTTTTCTGCAGGCATGCTGAGAAATTGACATGGCGATCAATGAGAGTTTTTGCTTGAATAAATATTTCAAAGTCAAGCTCATGTTTCTCAAAAATTCTATTGTATGTCCTTTCTCCACCATTTTCCAAATGCCTATTTCAAAACTGAAAGAAATCCACAAGAGCAATTTCTTTCTAATTGCATAATTGCTGCATTTTGGTGTAGCAGTATTGGGGAAGAAAAACATGGCTTGACATCCTGAGATTTCAGCAAAGAATTACTTAACAAAGAATCTAGACTCAAATAACTGTTTACTTAAAACTGGAATTTACTGAAAAAGAAAAAAAACCTCAAACACTGTTTCCCCCTTACTACTGCCACATAATTAAATAATTTCACAATTAATTACTTTCAGGAGAGATAATTTGTTTTCATTAAAATATGTAAATATGCATGTATCCCTTGCTGTTTTTTTCTTTTTCTCTCTATGTTATTTTCTCACCTACTGTTGTGATGATGTTTCACGATAAAGGGTTCCACCATAGGCTTCAAATATCAGGTTAAGTCCTCCTTTATCCCTCATCCTGAGTGAGCACTTTTCTCCAATAGCATGGCTTCCTCTGCCAAAGCCATCCACAGTCATATTTCAGAGCAACCTCAAAAGCTAATGATTTGCTGTCTCGTCATGCCTCTGTGTCCCACAGCCTTCAGTTTTGAGGTCTCATTGTTTCTTGTGACATCATTGATAAAAGAAGACATTGGATTCAAGGGAATCTGAAGAACCACACCAGTGGGAAAAATCAAAATAAAACAAAACAAAATAAAAGTTGCATTTTCAATTACTCAAATAAGATTGGGATAAAAGAAGGATCTAGTGTAAGCAAACTAATAGACATGGGGCGTCCTCTATATGCAAGGCACTGTGTTTGCAGTCCTGAGGTATGAAACATACAACTAGAGAAAGTCCCTTTAAAAGATTTTTTTCTTATCAGAACCAAACATAGAACCTGCTGGTTTTGCACCAGACAGAATGTTCATGTAGGAAAAAGCAACTGAATGAAGTAATTTTCACTCTGTGTCTGGGTCTCATTCAAAATTTCCACTGCAGTGATCAAACCAAATTATGAAAGGAAAAGTAAAAAAAAAAAATAAAATTTTGCCTAATGAGACATTATGATATTAAAAAAATCTACCCAACTACTAAAGAATTCCATAAGGGAAATAATCACGGGAAGTTCAAGAGATTCAATTTGAAAATTCAGAACTTGCCATAGAGGGGTTACTCCCAAAGGTGGCAGGTTGCAGGTCCTACCTTACACATACTGACCGAGAAATGTTCACACTACTACTGAAGATCAGGACAACTTGCCAGGCAGTTTTTTCAGGCTTGCTAGCTGGTCTAGATCTCAATTGATTAAAGAGGAGAGATTCTTCCAAGGCATTTGTTGTATGGTCACTAAGGACACATTCAGGTGTATGTAGTAGCTACAGGGTATCTCTTTTTTGCTAGCTAACTGTTAAATAGGCAGAAATTTGTTGTTGTCTTTTTTTCCTAAGGAACTACCCTCTCATCCCACTTTAAAGAAAGAAATGACTTATTGGTGAAGTTATTACTTCCTTTTTAGACACATCCATACATGTTCACTTTTGAAAGAACCGTTTCTCTAATAAACAAAATAATCTTCGTTTATGTGAGACTTTCTTCTTCCTAGATTGCTTACACTCCATTGGAGAAAGTTGCCTAGCTGTTGGCTATTCCACACTGGAATCATGTATTTTTGGTCTTTTTTTGTCCCCCTAAAATAATTCTCCAAAATTGTAAGAGAAGGGAAAACATTAATACAGATGTAATAAAATATTATTTGGTAAAAAAGATTATAATAATCTTTAAAAGAAATTAAATATCATTCATTCAAAGGAGTTTATTATTATCATGTACTGAAATAGCTACGACTTACCAAAACTGATTTGTTTTAAAGATTTTACTTTTAAGAGCCGACCATATTAGAGAAGCAGGAAAACATAATATTACAGAGAATGTTATACTTCTAAGTACAAAGTCAAATTAAGACTGTTAGCTTTTTTTGCACTTTTTGCTTTACATGGAACTATTTTTAAGGAGCCTAATCATTCCAGGGTTTCTAATTTATTTTCCAAGGCCCCTTTCCTGGGTTAAGCCCCATATCCTCAGGCCTTTAAAGTGAAATGCTAACAGACCATTAACCGCTGTGGCACTCACAGGCCTCTCCATTAGAGCCTCTGCTTTGTTAATTAAAGAGATGCCATCAAGGCAGCAAGAGTCTGAATCATGACCTACCTTTTGAGATCAGTTTGCAAATGTCTCTTGGCTGCTTTATGTGCAACTTATCTTTCAAATAAAACCCAATGAAAATTCTTCTCTTTCTTCAACATCTACAAGAACATATAGTATTCCTGAAAATGGAACAGTGAGGGAGCTCATTTATCTCATGTCATTAGGAAAGAAAATACGATAAGATACATGGTTCTAGCAAAAGGAAACAGTCTTTTTCACTTAATTACTTGAATGAGACTATCTCATACTATAACACACTATATGTTTCCTGTATTGTTATGCATTTTTATTGTGAAATAAAACACATACAGAATCATATGGAATGCATAAAATATGTACAGTTCAATAAAATATTATAAACATGTTCTCCTCTAATGAGCTCTCTCCCCTTCCATGCCATGACATAAAACAAGGCCAGCAAAGCTCCTAAGAGTAATTACTACCCTGACTTTTATGGCAATCACTTCTTTGGTTTTTATTTTTGTGGGGTTTTTTTAAACCATTTTGTTGCACATTTCAAAAGGAAAAAGAAAAAAAACATGGTAGAGTTTGTCAATTTCTTTGATATTTTATCAAAGTAATCAGAGATTTAGCATTTCTTTATGTCTAAATTCTTTCAATCAACATTGTGATTTCAAAATTCATTCACCCTGCTGTATATAACTGTACTTTATTCATTTCATTTCATTGCTCCGTTATTGAAATATCTCACAATTTATTTATTCTTAATGCTACTGATAATCATTTTGATTGTTTCTAAGTTCTGTCTATTGCAAACGCTGTTCTTATGAACATTCTTATTTGTGATCTTGGTGTGCATGCATACATGTGATTCTAATATATATTCCTTTTGGTGAAATTGGCTTACAGGCCAGATACTGACAAATGGTTCCCCAAAGAGGTTATAGCAATTTCCAGTCATACAAACAGAGTATGAGTTCCCCATTGCCACATATCCTAATTAACATTGGATATTTTCACATTTCTTCACTTTAGGTGATCTGGAGAGTGGATAGTAGTGTCTCACTGTCATTTAAATTGCACAGCTCTGATTATTATTAAATTAAAAAAAACTTTAAATATATTTATTGGTCATTTATATCTTTCGTTGAGTGTTCACGTCTTTTGCCCATTTTTCTATTGGTTTGTTTATCTCCTTTTTATTGATCTATGTATATTCTTCTTATATTTTAGGTGAGCCCTTTGTAAGTTATATGTATTACAAATATTCACTCATGTTATGTAGCTTGACATTTCCCTCTCTTAATGATGTCTTTTGGTAAGCTAAACTTTTTAACTTTAAAGTAGTCAACTTTATTAGTAATTTTCTATACAGTTAATGCTTTTTGTATCTTCTTTAAAAATTGTTTGCATTTTGAGGTCATGAAGGCCTTATGTTATTTTCTAAAAGACTTTTTATGTTATTTTCATATGTTATTTCTTATGTTTTCCAAAATCATTATTTCACCTGACATGTTTGGACCTACAACTCCAAAGGAAGTGATTATTTTTAATGGTGTGATATAAAAATAGAATTCTGGGGGTTTTGTTATATATAAATATTCAATTTTCCTAGTGGCATATATTGAAAATACCATTCTTACTCTTGGTCTACCATGTCACTTTGTCAAAAATCAAAAGTCCATATGCTCATAGTTCTTTTCTGGGCATATTGTATTTTCTGTTCCTACACCAGTACCACACTGTTTTAATTACTATAGACCAAGTCTTTTCACGTTTTTCTCCTGGCATGTCTTGGCCCTTTACATTTTTCATATAAATTTTAAAATCAATCTTTCAAGTTCCAAAAATAAAAAGTCTTGTTGGAACTTTGGGGATTGCATTGAATTTGAGGAAAATTAGCATCTAAAGAGCATTAGTCTTCCAATCCATGATCGTATCATATGTCTCCATTTATTTAGGTTTCTGTTAATGTCTCTCACTTTACAGTATTCTCCTAAGTGGTCTTGAGCATATTTTGATTTATTACTAGGCAATTAAAATGTTTTGATCTGTAAAAATTAGATGTGTGTATATATTAATACATAGATAAATAGATAATTGTTATTTAATTTTATTTTTTAAAATATTTTCATTGATACTTAGAGATAAAATTGATTTTTGTGTTTTGAGTTTGTATCAGCAACCATATTATATTGTCATGTTAATTCCAATGGTTTATCTATAGAGTCTTTTGGATTTTCTATATATGACATAATGTGAGCCATGATTTTCTTTTGTGAAAAATGACAACTTTTCCTTTCCCAAAATACAAATTTTATAGTATCTATCTATCTATTAATTTATTATCTACTACACTGGCTAGGGCCTCCCTAGACTTGTGTTAAATAAAAGTGATAGAAATAGATATACTTTTCTTAACCTTAGTCTCAAGGGAAAAGCTTTTTGCATTTCACCAACAACTACAGGGTTGATTTTTTTCTTTAGTTACTCTTTGTCAGATTTAGGTAGTTCCCATCTTTTCCTTCTATTTCTGGTTTTCTAAGCATTTTAAGCATGACTAGATGTTTAATATTATTTAAAAACTTCATCTTTAAAAGTAGTTGTTTTCTTTTTATCCCATAACCTGTATATAATGTAGTGAATTACATTGGTTGTTTATCTAATGTTAAACCACACACAGTCACCTTTCTGATTAAACCTATCTTTTTAATGACATGTATCATTTTTTGTCTTGCCACACTTAATTTGCTAAGGGCTCCTAGAATTTTTACATCTATGTTCCTATAATTTTCCTCTTTCATATTGTCCCTTTCCAGTTTGGGTATTAAGGTTATGCTAGACTCATCTTGATTTTGAAAGTGTCCTCTCTTTTTCTATATTCTGAAGAATATGTGTAAGACTGGAATTATTTCTTTCTTAAATGTTTATTAGAAACCACTGTGAAGACATCTAGACACAGTTTTGTTTGGAAGAATGTTTTAAATTACTGAGTCAATTATTTTCCTGATCATAGGACTATTCTCACAACTATTTGTTGCTCAGATATTCTGCTTATTTTTCTAGAAGTTTGTCCATTTAGCAGGATTTCTGAAAAAATTTGGCATAATTATTTTTTCACAATATCTCCTAATTATCTATTTAATAGTCAGCAAGATCTGTGGTGACTTTTCAGTTCTGATATCTATTTTTATGCCTTCTTTCTTTTCCCTTGAGGTTTTTCAATTATGTCTTTTCAAAGAAACAACTTTTGTTAAGTCAGTCTTTTTATGATAGCTTTCTATTTCATAAATCTGCTATTGGTTTTGTTATTTACTTTGTTCAAATTTATATGGATTGTTTTGCTGTTCTCTTTTTAACTTCTTGAAATGGATGCTTAGCTGACTAAGGTACAAAATTTTTTGTCTTTTCTATGAATGGATGTAAGGCCTTACTCATAGTAGCCAAAAACTGGAAACAATTCAAATACCCATAAATAGGCGATTGAATAAGCATATCCTGGCATAGTAACACAAGGGACCATTGCTCACCATCAAATAGAATAAAATACTGATACTTGCATCAGCATGGATGAATCTCAGAGAAATTATGTTGATTGAAAGAAGTTAGACAAAACATAACAGATGTGTGTGATTTCATTCATATGAGGTTCAAGTGCAGGCTAACTAATCTGTGGCAATAGGAATGAAAGCAATGGTTGCCCGTGATAAAAGTGTTCTATTATTTTGATTGTGGTGGTGGTTGCATGGATTTATACATTTGTCAAAACTTGCTGAATTGCACACTTAAAGTCAGTGCCTAGCAGTATAGGCAAAATTTTAACTTAATAAAAAATACTATTAAAGAAGAATACGAATTACATATTATGTTGTAGTAATGTGAAAATATAGGAGTTAGCCAGATGTATAATGTATCTGCTCTCACTTGTAACTTTTTGTTGATATTAATGAACTGTATTATATTTTAATTTGTTATTTTTGATCTGTGATGGAGTGGGAAACAGGAAATTAAGCATGGGAATTTGCGTGAATGAGAGTCAGTCTCTGAATGGCTCTTGTATGAAAAATTAATGGATGCTAGTAAATGAATAATTTTTGGTATGCATTTAGCGAATTATATTTCTTACTTGCTAATATGTAGATACTTCATTGTGGTCCAGAAAGTATGATTACTTAATAAAGAAGATAAGTGAATCACTACACATCTGCCGATGTCCACATATGAAATATGTTTTTAAAAAAAACAAAGAAAGCTTAGCAGAAGCTATCCTGTTTCTAAGGTGGCTTGAAAATGTTTCCTAGACTGAAAGATTTGGTTTTCAGATCTGTATTGTAATGTCAACACTTTTTCTGGTCTCTTTCAGGTCAAGAATGTTTGTGACTCAATTTCCAATTATCCTGAATTCAGTAGGGGACATTTTATGTTTTATCCTAAAGTTCTCATTAGAGATTACTGGACATTTATTCTTTTCTTCATTAGGAAATTGAACAGTGCTAGCTGTCACCTAAGAGGCCTTATCTCTTGAGATGTTTGCACTGAGGGCCCTGAGGATACAGGAAAGATTCAAACAGATTCTTTGTTTTGTTTTGTATTTATTTCTTCACTTTCGAGTACTAAGGTGACATCTTGTATTCTGGTTTCATGATGTAGATTAGTATTGTTTGGGTTTGTTGGCTTGCTGGGTTTCTTTGTTTGTTTTTATTTTTATGGCAGGTTTATTTATGTAAATGGCTCTGGGTTTGAAATTGCCTTAAAAACTACTTTTGCCAAACCTGGAGTCTAATTCTCGTCTTCAGGAAAGAAAACCAAAAACTGCCCTACATAACAAGTCAGCAAATTCTTAGTTTATTCCGTGTCCCAAGTGCTGATGTGACCTTGGCTATTTTACCTTGCTGAGACAAGATATCCAAGGGAGGAAACTGAAAAAGATGATTGGTATGGTAATTTCTTTCACAACCATGTGCTTTCTCCACCCCTCCAAAATTCTTAAAGGTAGATTGGGACCTTGGAAGCCACCCCTGTCTAGAACTGGCTCACTGTTAGACCTGGCTCGGAACACTAGAAATTAGATTCATTTGCTGTGAAGGGATTTCCACGTGTCAGCATTTTCTGTTACTCTGTCATTGACTTCTAATGCATTCCCAGAATGATTTGGGGAATTTTTTTTTTTCTTGAGCAAAGAATAAAAATGAAAATAGGGAAAAAAAACCTTGATATTCATTATTATACAGCTTTCACTTTGCAAAACAAAATTTATAGCCAGAAGTCTCCTGTTCTGTATTACGTGCTACTTCAGATGTCCAATGCTAAACAGAAAGTGCTATAAAAATGTCTGTCCTCACTCAGAAAGATTCAAATGCTTGACAATAATGTGAGAAACTGTTACACATGTAACCTTGGTACCACTTTCATGGAATATTTATTTATCAATGATTCTAGTCTTAGCCCAGTTTTGTTGTATTATTTTCAATTGTGAATTATTGGACTCTGGGAGCCATATCTTCCTATAGGTACTTATATTTTATTAGCTCTTTTTTAGGACCTATCTCTCCTTCCATCTATCCCCATCTTTCTCTTTGGCTTAAGTCATTTCAAGGAGTGATCAGAGACAAAACCTCCATCACAGGAGGATATGCTGGAAATTCTACTGATTAGAAATAGAGTCCCATTAATGTGCACATGTGGGAAATAACATGCATAGGGTGTAGGGTTGGTGGGCAGAGATAGGAGGGGATGGGTAAATTCACACTTAAGGGATGCAGGTGTGTGCTGTCTGGGGGATGGGCATGCTTATAGCTCTGGTGGTGCAAAGGCAATTTATGCAACCAAAACATTTGTACCCTTGTAATACTCTAAAATTAAAAAAAAGAAAAGAAAAAAGAAAAGAAATAGAGGCCCAAACTATAATCTGCAAGCCCCAGACTACAAACAATAAGCTCTGAGATTCTCACTTCAATAGCACATATTTCTTAGATTTAAAAAAAAAAAAAAGAAAAAAGAAGAGAGAAAAAAAGAGGCAGAAAGGGACGAAGCCAAAAATGTCACAGAAGAGGCAGAAACCAATCCTCCTTTCCAAGGCATATTGAGGTTCCATGCTGCCAACGTCTTTCCAAGTTGCCCATAATGAAGTTTCCTCTTGAATGTGCCTCTCTTTGTTTTTTTCCATCTGCATACAGCTACCGGAGGGACTGACTACAGGTTTAAAAATTGCTCATAAACCTTTAGCAGCTAATTAATCCTTTGAATAAAGTCCAAATTCCTTATTTTAACATTCAATTAAACCAGTCTATTTAACAAATATGGTTGATCAAGCTAGATGTAATTTTCTAGCTTAAGATTACTAGTACACCTGAACCCAAAACTATCTAAATTCATCAGCTTAACAGTCCTCAATTGATATTTATACTTAATTTTTTCTCCATTATTCATACCATTTTTCTTCTGCCTAAAATGATCTTCTCCTTCCATGCCTTACCCCAGATACTTGTCTACTAAAATTTTCCTTAGTTTTCAAGGACCTACTTAAATACAATCTCAAGTTCACTCATTCATTCTCTTATTTGTTCAGTCAGACACCTTATTTTCTTTCTGGAGGAAATATATACACACACACACATATATATATATTTAAAAATACACAAATATACACATACACATGTACATAAAGTTTCTCCCTGTCTCTCTTTCTCTATATATATGCATTCACACACACACGAGAGACAGAGAGAGAGAGAGACAGAGAGAGAGAGAGAGAGAGATGTGGAGAACAGCTGATCATAGCAGTGAGACTTGTTACCTGAGGAGTGATGGAAATATGAGAAGGCCTAATCACATTACTTTCTCAGAGCAACGCTGATGCTTAACTCCCATTGTTTGTAGCATGCTTCTCGTTTCTTGCCATAAAGTATCAGCTTTAGTGGATTCCTAACAACAGAAAGGTCTCAAGCCCAGGACTATGCTTGCCAAGAAGACAAAGGGTAGGTCAGTGGGTGGGCTTCATTTTGGCTCCTGACGTCAATCTCAAAACTAAAATTGTCCCCCAACATTCTTGACTCTCTTGTGTATCCTGATATATCATGTGTAATGGTTATATGAGAGGGTTTAAATGCATGTAAGCTGTGATCTATTTTTAAAATATGGTGATCAAGTGGTCCTCAATTGGTTTTGATTTGAATAAAAGACTTGAAAAAAATATTGAAAGAAAGACAGTTGTAAAAAGATTTGAAAAAAAAAGATTGAAAAAAGACAACTGTAAAAAGACATTTTTGTGACAATAGGATAAATCTGAATATGAACTATTTGACTACATAAGGGTATTATTTTGTTAGGTGATTGTGCCATTGTGATGATTTAGGAAATTATCTTTAGTTTTTTGAAAGGCATGGTGAAGTATTTATTGGCAGAATATTAGGAAGATATGTATGTCATACTATTACATATATACACACATATTAAATTATATATATACACACAGAGATATATACATATGAATTGGAAACATCCAACAAAATGGAAAAAAGTCACATACCTGAATTATTTATTCCCTTGTGACATCTTGAGAATTATGACTGGCACCAGCTTAATGAAAATGATACTTCAGATACTCCAAAAAGTCATATTTTTCCAAAAAAAAAAAAAACAAAAAAGACAGTAGCTCTTCTGAGAGCTATAAAAGAAAGAGGCCTGTTACATCTACATTGCCAAATCTGTATTTCAAGCTAAAAAATATACAGACAATAAGATTCATCGGAACTCAGGGAGTTATGATCCTTTGGGTCTGCTTTAACAAGAGAAGGCTGAGAGGATGCTTAGACATTGCCTGAAATTTGAAGAGTGAGTAGGTTTCAGATGAACAAAGTGAGAAGGGCCATTTGAAAACAGCAAAAGAGCCAACACAGGGGTGTAAATAGTCAGTTGGAGGAATAATAGTAATGCCAGTATAACCCGAACTTGGAAGCTAGTGGCCTGAATTGGGCCCACAAGTATGTTTTCTTTGGTCCATGCCTAGTGTCCACAATTTTTTGCATCCAAATGTCTTTATTCCATTCTTCAGCATTCCATATTCGCCCTATTAAAAAATCCACTTTACATGCAATAAAATTCACACATTTTAGTGTATAGTTCAGTGAGGCTCGGCAAATGTATAAATCCATATGACCATCTCCCCAATCAAGAGGGAGAACATTTTCATCATTCCAAAAGCTGTCCTGTTCCACTTTGCACTTAATCCTCATTCAATCCTATAACCCAAGCAGGCAGGCTCTGATTTGATTTCTAGATTATAAATTAGTTTTCAACTGTTTAAAAAATTCATGTAAATAAAACTGTACACTATACAATCTTTTGTGTCTGGCTTATTTTTCAAATTTCCTTTGTGATTTTTAAAAAATTTTTATATTATTTCGAAGTGTTTTATTTGCCTCCAAATATTTGGGATTTTCTAAATATCTTATTGAATTCTAATTTAATTCTTTTAAAGTTAGAGGATATACTCTATAAGATTTCAATTTTTTGAAATTATACTGACTTTATAGGCAAAGTTATGATTTCTCTTGGGAAACATTCCTGTACGTTTGAAAAGAATGTGTATGTTGCGTTTGCTGTGTATAATATTTTCTAATATATTGTAATTGATAGCTTCATTTGATAGTGTTAATATCTTCTATATCCTTCCTGATACTTTGTCTGTTTTTTGCACCAATTTATGAAAAAAAGAGAGTTAAAGTATTCAGTTATTTTGCCTCTTTCTTTTGTTAGTTCTCTTACTTTTGCTTCCTGTATTTCAAAGCTGTGTTATTAGGTACTTATACTTTTGTGATTGCTATTTTTTTCTGACAAGTCACACTGTTATCATTATGAAATGCCCCTCCTTATCTCTAGTAAGTATTCTATCCTGTAATCCAATGTGTCTGATATTAATTTAGCCAGGACAACCTTATTATGATCATTATTTGCATTGTATTTTTTTATGCTTTCTCTTTTAACATGTGTGTGCCTTACTTTAAACCTCTTTGGATCTTTACATATAGCACATGGTGGGAGCTTGCATTTTTATCTAATTTAACAAGGTCTGCCTTTTCATTGGAGTGTTTAATACCTGTGCATTTAATATCCCTATAAATACATTCGATTTTTTTGCCAATTTATCCCTGCTCATTTTTTCATTCATTTATCTGTTACTCATTTATGGACTTCTTTTTGGGTTAAATGACTTTTTTATCAATAGTTATTTTTTTCTTTTATCGAATTTTTAGCTGGTTGCTCGAGATTAGAGGTTGGCAAGCATAGTTACTTTACAAGCATAATCAAAGGGTTGTCTAAGGATTTAATACTCATCTCTATGATATGCTTTTCTGTTTCCCTCTCATTTTGAGATGAACTTTCAGGTTTGAACTTTGTTCTCTGTCTCCTCAAGCATCCCCATACTGCATGGATGGGAGAGTGCCCTCAGTTGAAATGTCACATATAATAGACTCCAACTGATACAGTTTACATTTTTCAAGAATTGACTCTCCTATAGTTTCTGTTTGATTTGTTTTCTCTCTCCAGTGCCTTCAAATAATTAAAGTTTTTAATCAAAAACTTATAGTTATTTGCTGGATTTGAGTCCAATACAAACTATTCTGCTAATATATCAGTTAGTTAAATTTTAAATTACCATCTTTCACTTATTTATTTTGCAGGCATCCCTCTTGGAGGTCTCTGCTCCAATATTGGCAGAAATTTATTCCCAACTCCATGCTCTACCTTCTTCTAAGTTATACCTTTCCTTGGATCACACGTGGGTCTTTTGCTTCCTTTCTTCATTCATTATGACACAAGGCACCCTCCAATAATCTCTTTCTAGAAGCTATTTTTTGAAAACTTGCAGGTTCCCCAAAATTTCTCTTCTCTTTTTTCGTTGATGTTTATTATTTACTTGGACACAGAAAGTATTTGTTTATATTTTGAAGTTTTCTTTCACTCTAATTTATCTTCACTGCTTTATTATTATTTTTGTTCCTTTCTTTTATGTTGGAGAGCTTTTTCAAATATCTGATGATCTTCAAATAGATATTCATATCTAAGATAACAAACGCTTGTTTGGAAGCCCTGTGAGGAGGTTGATGGTAGGATTTCTTTACTGTGAGCCTTACCCTAATGTACTGGCAGAGGACTTTGTCCATTTTATTGGAAAACCCCCAAATGGCAATTAGCTGTATTTATTTCTCCAAAGAAGAAGTATTCAATCACCTTTGGTTGTGTAGGAGTTAATAATGATTATTGCCAATGCTCTAAGACCTAGATAAATGAAAACAGCAGGGAAATTTTACCACTTAAGAAGTATATTTTCACTTAATGATCCTTGCTTGGTTATAAACCCAACCTCCAAACTTGAGATTCCAATTTGTGTTGAGCTGACTCATCTGTCATTATCTCTTCTCATGGCATCTTTGCTTATATGGGTTTATATCATGTCTAATTCCTCTGCTGTCATTTTTATTAATAGCAAAAAACATTTTCAAACTACCATTTATAATTAGGAAAAAAAATTCATTCTAAATTTCATTTAATTTTAACATTTTGATTTTTATTTTTATAACTTTGAATTTAAATGTTAATATTAAATCATATTTAAACCAAATATTTAATTCAACTTAAACCTAATCTAATAAAAAAATTGAAGTAGAACAAGATTCCGTTAAAATTTTTGCAGATTAGTGACAGAATGTTAAAGATTCTTAACGCTTGAAAAAATAGTAAGTGCCATTCAAAAGCTTTGTTAAATATCATAAATTATGAGTTTAATAGTTGTTAAAATCAATTTTTCCATGTGGTATATTTGACAAATTTATCTTTTGGTATGTTGGCTTTTATGGGCTTGGCTTTTAGAAACGTGTGTGTATGTCTGTGTGTGTGTGTGTGTGTGTGTGTGTGTGTGTGTGTGTGTGTTCGTGTGTCAATGGCTTTGCATCCACAGAAAAAGCTAAAAGGAGGAGGGAGGGTTTGTTCCTTATTCCTTACTTGGAATTCAGGATCTTTAAGGAGTCTTGCCAGTACAGGAATGCTCCAGCAAATAAAAACTAACAGAAGAACATGATTAGGCTAAAAAAGGGATATGTAATGTCTTGAAAGTTTCTTGGCTTCCGTGTGACATAGAAGGGATCTTTAACGTCCTGCATATCTTACAGAGCGCATGGAAGAAAGGTGATGGTACAAGTATGGCAAGAAGCAAAATGTACTCACCATATAAATGGGAGGAAGGTAGCCAGGACTAGGGTATGAATGAAAGTTATTCCCAGGAATTGGAGTGATATGCAATTAAAGATAAGAGCTGAGGTTGCAACAAGGTAATGAGATCCAACCAGTAGGCCCTGATCTCAGGGTTGGGTCACAGACTTCACAGCTTGTGACACAGCTGTGTCACAGACTTCAGGTTTGGGTCACAGACTTCACAGCTTGTGACACAGACTCAGGCCTATGTCTCATACACCGGGATGCCATCTATGGGAAGATTGGGAGCAAAGGAAGAACATATATAAAAACAGCATAGCTCCAAAAGAAGCTGAGTTCTATGTATTCTTTCATTGATTTATTGATTCATTCATTGGTGCATTTATTCATTCAAGAAACATTTTATCAAGTATCTGCAGCATAAAATAGAGATCATCCTAGGCACCAGGAAACAGACAAAAATCTACCATCTCACGAACCTTATCTGAAAGAGCTGATTAGGCCAGAAATGACTGAGATGATTGGTACCTGCTGGTTGGTCCTTGGGCTGGCTATGTGGCAGGTAGAGTTTTGGCAGGAAATTTAGATAGATTAGAAAAAATAAAGAAAGTACATCTTTTTACACCTTTGTTATAGTGTTTTATCTACTATAATTATACCAGATGCCACATATTACAGTTATTTAAAAGCAGGGATTATTTCACTCATTTATTTATTCTACTATTTATTATACACACGTATAAAGTATCTATAATGAGCCAAGCATTATTCTAATGTGAATGATACAACAGTACATAATTTCAAATTTGTATCTCTTTTCCCTAGCACATGATACACACTCAATATTTTCAAAAAGAAGCAGAGATAATGATTTTTGCCCTATGGACCATGCTAGTTTTTGTAGAAGGCAAGGAGACATCTGGAGGGGGCCTCCGTCATCAGTCAGAGAGAACGTTCCATGTAGGACCTTCATGGGTCCAGGATCTGAGGTCTGCCATGTCTCCTCTGCCCCTCATGCTGGTCTACCTCATCCTAGGGTGGTCCAGAATGAAAGAAAGAGTTTTTAGCATCTTGGGTCTTACTCTGACCCAACTATAATAACATACTGAATATTTGTGTTTATTTTAGGTGTATCATAATTACCTTACTCTAAATGCATATGTGGGAATGTGCCTAGTGTGTCTTTAGGAGGAATTAGTTTTCAAGTGTATATGTTTCATGAGAAAACTGCTGGGTTATATAAGCTACTGAAAATAGTGACATTAAATCAATTAGAAGAAATATTCAGGTACAAAGCATGATAAACTGACCCTTGAGACATGACCAAGTCATTAAATAGTAATGATTGTCATTTTATATGGACACTTGATTAATTGATCAATCCTTATTCACTTAAAAAAATTGTATTCAAAACCTACTATGTGCATAACACTGAAGTTCCGTAAATGCGTTAAGAAATATTTGCATTTTAAATTGATCAAATCATGTAATAACGATTAGCACAAGGTTATTTAATTTTTTCTGGAGAATTAGTATGGTGCCCAGCTGCTCTCTTAATTCTGGCATTCTTGGATTTAATAGAAAAGTTTCATGATATCTTGGTTTACTTCCTTTATCGCATTTTTACTACTCTTGTCATTTCTGTGCTCAACTTTTGTCTTTTCAGACTAAAGGTTTCCCCTTTAGAGTCTATTTCAGTTTATTAAATTCACTTTTAATGGATATTCTGAAGTGGTTACCTTATCATTTTTCACTTCCTTTCTTTTGTCTTCTCTTTCTTTTTCTTCCTCTTCCTTCCTCCTCAAGTGTACCTCCACCTTGGGAGAATTTGTAGGCTCTGGCCATGCTGCGGCTTACATCTGTCACTAGTACTGCAGCCTCCAGCAACTTTTTATTAAAGCCAGTGATGTAGTGGGCACTTTGGCCAAAGCTGTCCACATGATGGATAGGAGCATGTCTCCAGGGGCCTTTCCCTTGCAATGAGATGAGATTGGCTGATGTTGGGAGATGAAGCCTTTCCCCTCTAGGTCAGTGCCTGCAATCCATTCCAAGTCAGAAGGGAGAAGAAGTTATTATCAGCCAGTGGCTGTTTCTTGGTCACTGGGAATTCTGTGACTGGGAGAGCCTCATCCCTCTTTTCTCTCTCCAGGACCACAGCTCCTATCAGCCAAAGCTAGCCACCATGGTATATGTCTCAGAGGAGATGCCCTGGGCAAAATGAACTGGAGTCAATTAACTAAATCTTGACCTGCAGTGGAAAGGGAGGCAGATAATTATACTCTTTGGTCTCCCTAGGTATAAAATGTGGTAGCAACATTTCCTTACAGGAAGACTTATAGCCATCCAAACTATAGAAGCATAACTTTGAACCCAGAAATAAGTTGAGAGTTGCCCTAGAGCAGTAAGGAGTTGAGTACACAAAGCCCGTGTACTTTACTCTACACAGGTGGGGGACAATTCTCATGTAAATCATGGTTAATCTTTTTTTCTATTGTTGGAGAAAAACAAATAAACTAATAGTTATTGTGCACTTACTACATACCAAAGAATTTATATTCGTATCCACTGCCTTGCTTGATGATAATATTAATGCTATGTACTATTTACAGTGTTTACCAAGTATAGGGAACTTCAAAATGCTTTTTATTTATTATCTTCATTGTACCCTTATGAGTGTCCTTTGATAAAAGTTTTATTATTTTCTCCATTTAACAGATAAATAAGCTGATTATGAAAGAGGTTAGGATTCCTTCAACGAAATGAGGAAAGTGGGCTTTAGAGAATCTGAGCAAATTGTTCGAGGTTATCCTCTTACTGTTGCTCAATACCAAAACTCATGCATTTGCTGCTTCACCAAAAACTCAAGAGTGTATTAGGAGCTATAGTTTGCAGGCAGGATGGACATATAGAGGTTTTTTTTTTTTTTTTTTTTAAAAAAAAAGAAAAAGTAGAGGTAATGGTAAGGGGAAAGGACAGAGAAGCAGGAAAACCCTAATCCTGGAGCTTTTCTTTGGGAAGCACATGGTCACTGGGAGCATTGTTCTGTTGGAGTACAGCAGGATAACTGATATTCATAATCACAACCCTGAGGGATCCAGAAATGGATAAATTTGTTTCAATATACTATTTGATCAAGAAATAAAAACTGCAAACAAAATTTGCATGAGGAAAAATTTTGCACTGTGTATTGCACTAGAAATTGAATTCACATGCTGGGGAATTTCTCACAGAGGGGATATTTAAAGATAGCTGTAATCCCACAGTAAATTCTACAGAAAATCCAAGCATTGCTTAAACGTATGGTTGATCTAGCTGAATTTTCAGGGAAGTCCTGGGCTCTATAAAATATGCACCATATTATTGATAATGCTACAATGTATAGTTACTCTTAATTGATATGATGCTCATTAAAAATAAGAATGCTTATGCCAGAGGTTAAAGTAATTTCTATTTTCCCTGTAAGAAGTGAGCCCACCTAAAGGTACCCAACATTGCCCTAACCATATTGTACCCCTAATTTCTTTCCAAATGAAATTTCACATTCACCATTGTGAATATAATGTGTTATAATTCTTCTTGAAAATAAAAGGGATGCAGAAAATGCTTGTGGAACAAATTGACGAAGTGTACATACATAGTTGTATTTTGCCTTCCTTGTTACTAAGAATTCTCTTTGGCTGAAAAAGTGACCCAAGGCCAGAGGGCAGATGTGATGATTATAAAAGCCCAGAACTTGGTCTCATTAGCAATTTAGCCTCACTAGTGGAATAAGGTGACCAGGGACAGTGACACTGTGATCAAAGCTGTCATGGGCATCTATGCCCAGGAACCAGAGTGCAAATTGAGAAACTACATAATCCTGGGTCTCTGGAATCTCATCACCATTGATGGAAATATTGCCATAAATTCAATTAAGGTATTTTAGCAAAATAGACGTGTAGCTTACTAAAATTATCCTACAGTTAAAAATATCCCCTATGGTACTGCAATAATTTAGCGTTATGTTCATGAAGAGTTATATGATTTCCATGATGGCTGAAGTTTTAATTACTACATTTCCAGCAAGTCAAGAAAAAGATAGTCTGAGGCAAAGTGGTTGTAGTGTACTCTTGACATTACATTTTCCATACAGACATTTAAGTAGGGTTTTTGAAAATGTGCTGACTATGCAATGAGGTGCTTATATCTCATCTACTTTTTGCGATACACAGAATGTTTTAGTCCGTGTTCTACTCTTTAAATCTATGTTCAAATAACCTTATTTAAATTTTTATTAAATAATTTATTAAGGATCATAAATAATTTTAATTATCAGTTATAAAAATGACTTTGTTGAGCCTCTATAGAAGTCATAAACATTTCTAAGGAATCACTGGAATTCCAGGACAAAGTAAATCTAACCAATATAAAGTTTACTCAGCCCACAGCTCCACTGGAAGTACAAACTAAGTTTTAAGAATATTATGTTTTCAATCTCCTGATTCTGGAGAGGAAGGATAAAACTATGTCTTTGAACTTACTGTCCTCTGGATTCTGCCATCTTTGGCTATGTTTTGTCTTTTCATATTTCTGGTAAAAATGGAACATTGGAACATTTAGGGATATGATCTGTGTTATCTTACTAGGGACTTACTGTATATTTGTAGCCTCCGTAAAATTTGAGATATTGTAGTAAATTCAAGGACCAATATGGATTGTAGTAACCAAGCAAGCCTTATTGCTCTCCTGAGGCATGAAGGCACATTTGCAAAGACTTCCATAATTTTGATAGATAAGCCTCCTTTAATATTAAAATTTCTCCCTATAATCTTTTATGAGTTTCAGTTCTTTTAGTCACTCAACAGTCCGCACCCCATAATAAAAAATCAAAGCTATTATCATGAAAGACAGAAGAGAAAAGTTTCTCTTGCTTTATGTCCTCTTATTCACCATACTATCACCACACGGAGGAGCTCCTTATGACCTATTAACAGAGAAGGAAAAACCATAGACTTAGTTTACAGACAGATCTTCATGTTATAATGTCATCAGCAGAAGTGAGTGACTATCATATTTCAGGTCCACTCAAGGGGTGGCTATGAAACATAGTCACGAAGGGAAATGTTCCCTGTAGGTATATCTTCAGACAATACAACTGATCCTCTGATTTTTATGAAAGAAGAGGTGGTTGGAGGTATGGACCTATAGTAACTCGTTCATACTCAGTGACTAGGCAGTTGGCCAGATGCTCAGAGATTTGGAAAGAGTAAGATTGGAAGGTTACTGATTAGGAAGTTCAGCAGAGAGATATGTGGACATATGAACCAAACTAGAAAGAAAAGATGAAGATATTTATATCCCACGTAAATGCCCTCCTGAGTGCGTCAACTACAGAGGAATGTCTCAATAATCATGAACATAGTAACCCATCCTGTCGATATCAATTAGTTTATTTCCATAACCATCCCATTTGTTCCATAAATCAAAGTACAAAGTGCTCATTGCTACAGAGATGAAGTCTATGCATGGGTTCAAAAATATGCATTTCTTTTTATTGAGACTGATCTGAATGCCACCACTACTGACTGTTAACTAGCCAATAATGATGACTGATGCTGAGTTCCTGACATGGCACCATTCCCCCCAAAGGGTGAGCCAACCACCCAGTGACAGATTGATTACATTGGACCCTCCCCCCCCAATCATGAAGTGAGTAGCAATTTGTCATTATGGGAATAGATTCATATTCTGGATGTGGGTCTGCCTTTCTTGCCTGCAATGATTATGTCAGAAAGACTATTTTTGTACTTATAGAATACCTTATTCTTCACAATAGTTTCCTATATAATATCATGTCAGACCAAGGAATTAATTTCATGGTGAAGAAAATGTGGCAGTTGGCTCCTTCCCATGAAGTTCATTTGTCTTACCACAATGCTCTGTTTCCCAGAACTACCCAGCTTGATAGGATGGTGAAATGAACTTCCAAAGGCTCCATTATTACACATCTGGGGAACAACACTCTGTGAGGTTGAAGTGCAGTTTAAAGGATGTAATGCATGACTTAAATAAAAAGACAATAATATATAGTGTGTTTTCCTGCATAGCCATTAATATATTATCATACATCTTGGACAATACAGGTTTGGCAGGGAAGTGGCTCCTTTCATATTATACATATTAATTCACTGAAGGTATTTTAGTTCTCCATCTGCAAATTCTTGTGCCATTTGGGTTTGGAGGTCTACTTGCCCAAGGAAAGAATGCTTCCACCAGGAAATGGAAAACCAACATGTGCTGGTTAAATTGGAAGCTGCAAGTATTAATGTCATTTTGAATTTTTTATATTCCTGAACAAACAAGTATAAATGGGGTCATTTTACGACTAGCATGATTGACCCTCTTTATTAATACTACTCTGCTACTATACAATTTGAGTAAGGATAACTGTTTCCAGAATCCAGGATACTTACTCGGACACTTCATAATGCTCCTATGTCCAACAGTAAACACCAGCAAACCCATAACAATAAGAACTCCAAAAACTTGGATCATGTGAACATTTTTGGATTACTCTACCAGATAAAGCATTTCAAGACACTGAGGTGCTGTCTGAGGGTATAATGGATATGGAATGGGTTGTGGGTGAAGAAAGCTGTAATTATCAACCTTGGCCTTATGGCCACATACAGAGTTGGTGACTGCAGCAGTGATATTTTAGGTCAACCTAATGCTCCATTTCATTTGACATTTTATGAAGCACACATTACAATTTAGGTTTCACATGTTAGAATAACTTTGCTGACACAATGGTGACAATGTAGTGCCTCATAGTATTTTGAGATTCACCTGTAGGAGGAGGCAAGTTTCTTCTTCCAAATGAAGGAGAAGATACTGCCAGATTTCTTCTTCTCTCTCTTGTTTTATGCCTGGGATGATATTTAAAGACGCAATCACCTGGGCTACCTTACCTTCTGGCTTCTGGTTGATTTTGACAATAGGAACACAAGAGATCACAGAGTAAGAGAAAGGAAAGATCTGAATTTTTATCTCACTGCCTCCTCCTATGTACCCTCTCTGCTGGCCTCACTGTGGCTCTAGCTGCAACTGCTTGCTATATTACCTTCTGCTGGTTGTTCTATGTCTGATGACACTAAACTTTCTCTAGACTTTGGTAAAACTATTTCTCCCCTTTGACCCTTCAGGGCTTGTGATGGCTAATAGTTTTCCAGACTTTCTAAGCTCTGGTGTTTCAACTTAGATGATCTCTTTAACTCTGACCGCAGTGCTATAAAATATTTCCTCTTCAGTTGAACACATTGAATGTGCTATCCCTTTCCTGCCAGTATCATACCTGACAAACAATGACTATGTACCAGGCATTAAGAAGACAAAAAACTTTCCATATGCCCCTCAACAAGATGTTAACCTCTCAGTATCAAGGTTTCTTTATCTGAAAACAGGGATGTTAATTACTTCATAAGCCTGTATTGCAGATAAAAATCAGATAACATATGTGAAGTGCTTAGAAATGTTAATAGTATCTGGTTTTCTGATAAATTAGTATTATTACCATAATTAATATCACCATCTACTTTATTATTTTTAGTGGTTAGTGTTATTGGTAAGAATTCTTACAACACTGTTTTCACCAGCTTTCCTGACAAAAATATTTCTCTAGAGTAACATTGTTACCAATCATTTTCAAAAAAAGTTTTTATATATAAGAGAGTGTTTAATATCATCCACTTTGAGAAAATTTTTGAAAAGCAGGATCTCAGATTCTATTCTTTCCAAGAAAATGAGCTATGGTCCACTAGGTTATGGTCCATTAGGGTTCAACTAAGATGAAAATAGGAAAAAAACAACAAATCTCAAACGATCCTACATAGAATGCCTTTATTGACCTCATAACCATCCTCTCCAACCCACTGAATGTATTGAAAAGTATCTCTGAGCTAGAAGAAGACTACATTGTCTTTTTTTAAAATTTTTTTAATTATTATTTTTTTATTTCTGCATATTATGAAGGTACAAATGTTTAGGTTACATACGTTGCCTTGACCCCCTCCGCAGTCAGAGCTTCAAGCATGACCATCCCCCAGATGGTGCGTATCAAACTCATTATGTATGTATATACCCATCCCCTCCTCCCCCCTCCCATCTGCCTGACACCCGATAAATGTTATTCCTATATGTTCACTTAGGTGTTGATCAGTGAAACCAATTTGCTGGTGAGTACATGTAGTGCTTATTTTTCCATTCTTGGGATACTTCACTTAGTAGAATGGGTTCCAGCTTTATCCAGGAAAATACAAGAGGTTCTAGATCATCATTGTTTCTATTATATATTGTTTTCTTTCTCCCAGCACCTCCTGGGACAGACAGAGAGGTAGCACCTACAGGGGGTTCATTAAATTTTTAAAACAGATGGTTGAGGTATAATTGATATAGAAGAAGCTCCATTTATAAAAGTATGGAATTTAATAAGATTCGAATTATGTATACACTTGTGAAACCATTGCCACTATCAAGACAATGAGCATATCCATTACCACCAAATCTTCCCACACACCCATTTATAGTGTCTCTCCCACTCCTCAATTTTTCTAACATTACAACAATTCCACACTCCCTGGATTACTGGAGTTTTGCGTAAATTTTGAAGTTAGGTAGTGTTAATTCTCAAGTACTCTTCCTTTTCAAATATATTTTCTGCTGAGTCTAGGTCCTTCACATGTCCATAAGAGACTTAGAATTATCTGATCAATTTCCACAGAAAAGCCCATTGAAAGTTATATTGGAATTGCAGTGATTCAATATATCAATTTGGAGAGAATTATTACCTTGTTATTGTGTTTTCTGACCCACAAAAATGGTTTATATCTCCATTTATTTAGATCTTCTTTAATTTCATTTAGCAATTTCTTAATTTCGTTAATTTCTTTCAATACATATATTAATATATATTCAATTTGCAATGTACAGATCTCACAAATCTTTTCTAAGATTTATACCTAAGTATTCTGCATGTTTTGATGCTACTGTAAATGGTATTATATTTTTAATTTCAATTTCAGATTGTTTCTTGCTACTATATAGAATTATAAGTGATCTATGAATAGCATCCTTGTATTTTGCCACTTTGATAAATTCACATATTAATTCTAGTAGCTTTATTCTATATTCAATGTGGTTTTATGTAGATGATAATATCTTCTAGAAATACATACTTCTCACTTTCCAATTAGGATGTGTTTTATTTTTTTAATCTCACCTTATATCTGTTGGTAGACCCTCCAGCAAAAAGGTGAATATAAAACAGATATTTTTTGCACTATGTCTCCTCTTAGGAGAAAAGTATTTAGTCCATCGCCATTGAGTATCATATTAGATGTCAGTTTTTCACAGAAACCCTTTGTCAAGTATAGGTATTTCTCCTATATTTTCTAGTTTCCTGAGAGTATTTATCAAGAATGAATGTTGATTTTTGCCAATTATTTTTCCTGTATAAACTAAGATGATCATATTTTTTTTCCTTTTTGTATGCTAATAAATGGTGAATTATAGTACATCAATTGCTTTTCAAATGTTGAACCAACCTTGCATGACTGGAAGAAATTGTACTTCAGCATGTTGTATTATCTTTTTATATTGCTGCATTTTGTTAGGATTTTCAGTGATTTTTATGTATATGTACATGAAGATTATTGGTCTCTAATTTTCTTTTCTGGTAATGTATTTATTTTGTAGTGATATAATGGGTAATGCAGGCCCCTTAAAATGAGTTGGAGAATGTTCCTTTTTCTTCTGTTTTCAGGAAAGATTGTATAGAATCATTAGTCCTTTCTTACATATTTGTTATAATTCACCAAGAAAGCCATGTGACACTGGAGTTTCCTTTTTTAGAAAGTTTGTAGCTACAAATTCAATTTCTAAAATAGAATTTTAGGAATATTCATGTAATCTGTTTCCTCTTGAGTGAGTTGTACTATTTTCTTTCTTTCAAGAAATGAGTCTATTCCATCTAAGTTTCCAAATTTATAAAAATGGAATTGTTCATAATATTCCTTTATTATCTTGTTAATGTCTTAATTAAAAGCACTAGACAGCAGTGAGGACTGTGTTGCTAATTTGTGTCTTTTTTTTTCTTTGTCTGCCTTGTCAGAAGTTTATCAATGCTATTGATGCTTTCAAAGAAACTGCTTTTGGTTTCATTGATTTTCTCTATTGTTTTTCTGTTTAAATATTATTGATTTATGCTCTAATTTTATTATTTCCTCCCTTCTGATTGCTATGTTTTCAATTCCTCTACTTTTACTAACCTCTTAAAGTAGAAGCTTAGATTATTGATTTTAGCTCTTTCTTCTTTTCTAATATAAGCAAGTCATGCTATACCTTTCCCCTAAGTACTGCTTTAGCTGAATCCTACAAATTTTGATATGTTGTGTTTAAAATTTCACTTAGTTCAAAATATTTTTTCTTAATTCTCTTGAGACTTTCTCTTTGGGGCAGATGGGAGGGGGGAGGAGGGGATGGGTATATACATACAGAATGAGTGCGATGCCCACCATCTGGGGGATGGACATGCTTGAAGCTCTGACTCCGGGGGATAAGGGGGGGAAAGGCAACACACGTAACCTAAACATTTGTACCCCCATAATATGCTGAAATAATAAAAAATAAGAGGCCGGGCGTGGTGACTCATGCCTGTAATCCTAGCACTCTGGGAGGCCCAAGTGGGCAGATCGCTCAAGGTCAGGAGTTCGAAACCAGCCTGAGCAAGAGCAAGACCTTGTCTCTACTATAAATAGAAAGAAATTAATTGGTCAACTAAAAATATATAGAAAAATTAGCCAGGCATGGTGGTGCATGCCTATAGTCCCAGCTACTCGGGATGCTGAGGCAGAAGGATCACTTGAGCCCAGGAGTGTGAGGTTGCTGCGAGCTAGGCTGACGCCACGGCACTCTAGCCAGGGCAACAAAGTGAGACTCTGTCTCAAAAAAAAAAAAAAAAAAGAAGTGTTTTATTTTGTTTCCAAATACTTGAGGATTGTCCAATACTTCTGGTATTGACTTCTAGATTAATTTTATTATGGTTCAAAAAACATGCCTCGTATCATTTTTTTAAATTTTCTTTTATTTTTTTTTATTTCAGCATATTATGGGGGTACAAATGTTAAGGTTACGTACATTGCCCTTACCCCTGCTCCTCCCTTGAGTCAGAGCTTGAAGCATGATCATCCCCCAGACGGTACGCATTGCACTCATTACGTATGTATATACCCATCCCCTCTGCCCCCCTTCCGTCTGCCCTACACCCGATAAATGTTGTTCCTATTCAAATTTCTTCAGGTATGTTTTATTGTCAAAAATATGGTTTATCTTGGTAAATGCTCCATGGGCACTTGAAAAGAATGTGTGTTCTGCTGTTGCTGGATGAAGTATTCTACAAATATTCATTAGATCAAGTTGGTAGGTAATGTTATGTCATGTATAACTTCATTGATCTTCTGCCCATTTGTTCTGTCAGTTATGGAGAGATGAGTATTGATGTCTCCGACTCTATTTGTGAATTTTGTCCCTACAGATCTAGCAAATATTTTAGGCATTTTGAAGCTAATGTGAATACACATTTAAAATATCATGTTTTCTTGGGGAATTGCTCCTTTATCAATAGGTAATGTTTCTATTTTCACTTAGGTTTACATTATATATCTTTTTCCATCTTTTATCTTTTATCCTTTATATGTCTTTATTTGAAGTAGTTATCTTGTAGAAGCAAATACTTAAGTCTTGCTTTTTGCTTGCTTGCTCCAATCTGATAATATCTGTCTTTTTACTGGTATTGGGGTCATTTACATTTTTAGTAATTATTGATGTAATTAGATTAAAAATATCTTACTTGGTATATTTTTATGATTCTATTTTATCTCCTCTATTGATTTATTATTTGACTGTTTTTAAAAAAGAATTTTAGTAGTTGCCCAAGAGTTAACAATATAGATTTTAAAATAATTTGAGTCTATCTTCAAATAATACAGCTTCACTTGTAGTATCAAGACCTTAAAACTATATATTTCTAGTTCTTCCTCCACCCGCCTGTTACTACTATCATATATTTTACTATTACAAATGCTATAAACATTCAATATATTGTTGATATTTTTTAAACTGTCCTTTATCTTTTATAGTAATTAAAACAAGAATGAACTGTATCTATTTTACCTTCATTTAATCCATTTCTGATGCTTTTCATCTCTTTACAAAGGTGCAATTTCTGAAATATGTTATTTCCTTCTGCCTATAGAACGTCTTTTAACATTTCTTACAGATTAACTCTGCTGACAATTCCTTACACTTTTGTTTGTTGAGAAAATCTTTTATTTTTCCTTTTCTTTTGAAAGGAAAAGTTCTTGTTGATTTTCCCACCCCTTCAGATTAAGGCTTTGCCCTGCCCCCAGGGAAGATGGGTCTTATTGGATTTTCAGTGGTAGTTGCCTTTCCTACCTCCACCTATGCTCTTAGGCACAGATCTTATGATGCTTCTCCTGATGAGTAAGACATTTGGCTAAACAGGGGAGCTGGGCTAGGTGGTGTTTTGGTAATTGTTTTTTATTCCGAGCTGCAACATCAAGTACCACAAGGGTATCTTTCTCTGGATTCTCCCCATCCTCCCTATAAATGGCAGGTGGAAGACCTGGAGGAGAGTACAAACCCTCCTATGTGTTCATTCCCCAGAAATTTTACACTCCTAGCTCACCCACTCTCAACCTTTAGCAATTCATTACAATTTTCTAGTTGAATCCTAGAACTAAAAATCCTAAGCCACCCACTGACTGAAGAGACCCCATCTTGGCCCCGGGGCCCCAGGGAAACCTTAAAGCTGAGTTCTCAGCCACGATGGGACAGGACGTCAGGCACGCTTCCTTATACCTCCTCCCTTGCTAACAGCCCTTTTTCTTTAAGGGCTAGCCAGAAACAATCCCATGATCTACTCTTCCCTATTTGTTGTTTTGACACTACAACCAATCAGTATTCTTTCCTGATAAGAGACCACCAAGCAGGGAGTGGTTTTAACCAATCATGGAATATGTGCAGAGAAGGTTTTCGTGTCCTTGCTTCGCCTTTGACTTCAGAGGGCCGCCATTTTCTGAATATGGACCCCTCCAAGGCATAAAGCTCGACTGCCCATGTGTATGTTCCCTTTCATAAATATTCATAAGTCCTCCTACAACTTGTTAAATATGTATATTTGGCTATTCCACTCAGCATAAATTCCTGTTCCTCTCTCAAATTGTGTATTTCTGGCTTCTGGCTGTGGCTTTGCTTCCCAGTCTGTTGGAATGGGCACCCACAGGTTGCAACCCTTTATGAGAAATAAAGCTTTCCTTTCCAAATTTATGAACCTTGTCATTTTCTTCAGTTAATAATTTTTACCAGTTTCTATCACATTTGGTGACTTCCATTCCAAGTAAGCAAATGTTTGGGTCCTATTTATTTCTGCAAAGATTCCTTTCTCTCCCCATGATTTGAGTTAGTTGTGTGACCTTTTGATGGGTTGAGGAAAAGCCATTAATTTGGGGTTTGTCCAACTCTTTTCCTTCTCTGTGTGTGTGAATGATGCTCTTTTCCATTCTCTACATCTCTGAACTAAAACTGAAGTCCCCAAGTTTTGCTATATATTATTGAATATGTAAAAAAATCTATGCAACCTTTATGTAGGTATAAAATATAAACTATTATGAATCCACCTTAATCTAAGGACTAGAAATTACCAATATCCTCACATGTAGGGAGAAGACAGGACAGGTGTGAAACACACAAATAAATGAAATGACATCAATTTTGTAAAATATTAATAGAAGCAGTTAATAGTATTTTTAACGGACATCTTTGGTAGGCCTGCATTCTAATATGTTGTTTGGGACAACATATAAACTGATTCATATTGTAGCTGTGGCCAGTGCTTAAACCTCTTCATTTTGTACCAGAAGACTTAAGATTTAAAAACCAAATACCATTTTAACTTCACTACCCCAATACATAAGTAAGCTGGGAAAAGCAGCAAATTTTGAGTGATACCTAGAATCCTTGTGATATTTTAGTAATTTATTTCTTCATGAAAAGAATTAGTGTCTTTGGTAACTATGCTACTTCCTATACTGTATCATTTTGTGAAATTAAATCCTGGGCACAGTGTGCAATTGGAAAAGTATGCAAACTTCTGTTTTATTTCTCCCCTCACTCCTTGCTTTAGCTTGATTTTTAAGTGATATAATTTTGTCTGGTCTGTTGAATAAATAATTCTCAAATTTACAATCTTATTGATTAATAAATCATTTCATCCTGATTAGGAAAGCAGTACCTACTTTCAGGAAAAAAAAAATGAACCTTTTATTGCCTTTCAAAATCTTTAGAAAAGTAACATGGCTCCTCTCTTAGCTCCATTCCCATTATATTAGTACATTTTATTTCCTCTAATAGGCTGCAGAAACCAGTAATATGATAGGAAGTCATTAATACAATATAATCACAGCAGAAGATCAAGCTCATCTTTTTCTCTTTGCATTGTCAAGTGTTTCAATATTTTATTTTATAATGTGATGACCAGAACTGATCATGGTAATCTAAGTGTGGATCTGACTAATGCATTGTATAATCAAAGATTTCCTTTTAGGTGATGATTCGTTTACATTCCCTAGCTTGCTCCATAGCACAGTCAGGCCCACTGGAATAGCAGAGCTGGCGTATTATTCCCAAAGGAAATCAGGGAATGAGGCTACTGTGGGAGACTGACAAGAATGAGGAAGAGGAAGACGCCAGCCCCAGCTCCATTTTACAGCACAGCACTTAACTGTGCCTCAGTTTGCTTGTATGTAAAAGCTCCACAGGGCACCACAAATGCCTACAGGACTGAGACAGATGATGAATCTTAAGTGATCAAGTAGCAGAGTGTAGGAGTTGGAAGAGGGTTTGGAAACTGGCAAACCACTCTCTCTGGAAGGGTGTGGTCCCTCAGCCCCATCTCATTGCTGCCCAGGGAAAATCCAATTTCTCAATGGAGACTGGAAGTACAGATTTTCATAGGAAATCTCTCATTTTTTAAAAATCTAGAAACTATTTCAAGACCTTGTAAAACTAGAGACTACAAAACAAACAAAACAGTCTGCAAATGAAATGCCTCCCTTGTACTGCTTATTTGTGCTTCTCTTATTAGAAGGTCTCCAAGGATCCTTCTGGCTCTATCATTTTGTGTTTAAAGATTGTGGGCCAGTATGGTTTTTAAGGGAATCAAGTGAATTAATTGTTTAGGCTGAGACCATTTACAGAAGCAGTAGCAGCCTTATCCAAAGGTACTAATTAAGTGTCAAATCCTAGAGAACTATGTTAAGGATACTTGAGAAGTTAAAAGAAATAGTCTTTCCTTACAGGAGCATACACATTATTCACTGGCTCAATAAATATTTATTGAGTAATGAAAGGTCAATAAGAGTGAAATAATTCAATTTACCTTCCGTTCGTCTCCAAACTTATTTATATTTTTTCACATTCTTGCTGCTCTCAGACCTCTACAGTGTAAGCCCAGTATTTTGAATATTCTTAAATCCACGTTTTCTGCCTTCTCTAGGACCTTTCCCCATTAATTACTCTCTTGGTTATTAAGTTCTTTAGTTTCCACTTGCTCTTTATTCTCAATTGAAACTACACTCATGATTTGCCATATATGAAATAATACCATACCTCTCACCACACCTTCCTCCCCTCACTCCCTTCATTTCCACAGTAAGCTTCCCAGGAGGGTATTACAGGATGGCTGCCCTCCCCACCCCTGTCAGAACAATGACAAGCAGTCTTTGCTCCTCCCCATTTGTCCTCCCAAGACCTTATGAGGACAAGGGAGTGGAGCAGTGATGTCTGCTAGCAGTGGCCAATAGTGAGCTCATCTATTGTCCCTCCCCCCGCCACAGCCCTGGGAGAAAGTTGCAGGGGAGGGAAGGGCATCCTGTGTAAGAGCAGGGGAGTCACACTGCCAGGGATGGAAACTTGCCACTGCTGTCCTCTACCTGTGTGACATTGTGCAGGGTATTTCACCTCCGTGCCTCAATTCCTCATCTGTATAATAGTACCCACTTCACAGGGCTGCTATGAAGATGAAATGTGTTAAAAATGTGCAAAAGTTTTAGAACACACATAACCCACATAATAAGCTCTCTATATTATAAATGGTCCAAGAAAAATTAATAGAAGTCTTTATTCTCAAATAAGAAAAGTGAGATACAAAGGGACTAAGAAACTCGATAGGGCCCAGGCAGTTAAGGAGTGACAGAGCTAAGAGTTAAACCCAGGCTGTACAGCTGCAAAGCCCAGGCCTTCCACCACCATGTTCTTCCGCTTCTCAATCATGCTACGTTGCCCAAAACAAAGTAAAAAGCAACACTGCAATAAATAAAGGTCACATTGATGGCATTTTATACCTCTTAAATTAGTAATAATGGGCACTGTATTATTAATTTCCGTTTCCTTTCTTTTGCTTAATAGAAACTTTTCATGATTTCCCTCCCCAGCAGTTTCCATAAGATGTTTGAAAATTTGTTTTGCTTTGTTGCAGATAATATGCTTACTAAAAGGCATTGTTTTCTTTATGGGGCTAGTTCTCCTTCTAAATGTTCAATGCCTTTCTGATTTTATGACTCAGAGTGGTTGATTGTTGACTCTTAACTCTCCCCTCTCACTCTCTAGGTCCTGCCTCCTGCCTTACAAATTCCGCTGTATTTGTTCTCAGAAAGGCTAACTTGGATCTTTGAGATAGAAAATGCTTTAAATAACCTGTACTTAACTTACTTAATAGTCCTTTCCCTCCCTCCTAAATGCCCATTTTATGCAATCTTATAATTTTTGCACAATAATCTGATTTCCTCCAGCAATCTTCCATAGCCAGGGTATAGGCAGATGGTCGAATTGACCCATGATTTGGAATTTGCAGAATAAAGATGAAAACCTTGAGGCTCTGGAGATAAAGTGGTTAAAGTTACTTGTCATTAGTTCCTGGGCTCAGCAGGCCAGGAAATGAAAAATGAAACGTTGAGGTGTAGGGGGCAATGGGGGAGAGGAGAGACTGTTGGGTTCATTCAGGTGAAGTGCTATTAAAGTGAGAGTAATTGACAAAAGGGAAAGTTGGGGGTGTGAGCAGGAGCTGGAACACTGGTCTGTAAGATCTTGGGGACAGAGGTCTTCAGGGTGCTTCCAGGCATAGCTGTGAGAGTGACTTTCTGAAGTGGTCTCTGTCAATCTTAACTCTCACACCCTCAAGACATGTCCACCCTAGAGCTGCAGGAGCCAGGTCTAATCACTAATTAGCTCTAGTGAGTCTTTCAGATTTTGCCTTTTACTCTCTTTCCCCCTGAATCTTTATATTTGTTTAACCATCTCGTTCAGGATGAGGGCATTCTTTATTACTTTATTATGTTGTGTTTGAAACCACATGTTTGATCAATTGATCTTTTGGATCCAATTTCTTCCCAAGATTGTGATTCTCACTTACATCCCACTGCCATTCAGAGGCCAGGACCTGCACTCCCTGTTTAAAAGGAGAGATTAAGCAGACATGTGTCTGTGGCGATGGACCTTGGAGTTTATGACATCAAAGACCTGGGAAGGCAGCTCTGGACCTACCACGTGGGTGTTTTAGTCATTTACTATGATAATAGAAGATAGGTCAGTAAGGAAAACTGGACCAGGTTCCAAAGTGTGACGTGGATGAATGCCAGGATCCTTTCCAGAGAAAATTGAGGAAATTTGTATAGGCACGTGGCTGAAACCTCAAAGGAGGATTTTATATATTTTTTTTTCATAAAAGTGAAAGAATACTGGTCTCAACATGGCAATGGGGGCACTTACAGGGCTTGTAATCAGGAAGAAACAGCAGGCTCTGCTTGGGGTTTGATTGATGCAAGGAAGCATCTCCCAAACCTCCTGGATCACCTTGAGGCACCTGTTAAATACATGATGCTCTTTAAATATTCAAATTACAAGGCTCTGCTCTGGACAAAATAATGAGAATCTCCTGGAATGTTTGGGAAATATGGCTGTTGGGACAATCCCCTTGAAATAAAGAAGAGTGTGAAGAGGTGGTATTCTGTGATGATGTTAAGAATGTAAGAATGTTCATAAAGCAAGGAGACTTCGAGAGAGAGATGGAAAGGAAGAACCAGGGTGACAGACACATAGAGAAGTCTGGCAGTGGCAATAATGCGAGGGGAGTTGAACTGCAGCTCAGTGATGTGGAGAAGGAGTGGATTGACTTTTCTCTGGATAGCAAGCTGGCACTGACTAAGAGGTTCCTAAAGGTTCTGAGAGTGTTCTTGAGGTTAAGCAATTGAAGTATTTGCTCAACAGTTGGGTAAAATTTTGCAAAATAATTTTTCTAGTGTCTGTGAGGAGAGCTCTCTTTTCCAAAGAAAGTTAAACCTGCTTCCTGGTTGCTCACTTTGGGATGCAAGCCCAGCAGCTGGCACTACTGAAAAGGTTCAAAAGTTTTCACCAGGAAATGGGAAAGACCTGTAGCAGTCATAGAAATCTACTTTTGAATCAGGTTCTTTTCATAAATTGCTAAGAGGACAGGTTGATCTTTGTATTCTTATCAACTGAAAGAGACCCAGTTGTCCGTGTGGGAATGCTCAAGTTTTATGCAGAGGAACTGGAGCACCTGAGGACTTAGGTATAATGAGCCCTGAGTACATTGTTCACAGGGGTTGGGAGGCAGGCAGCAGCCTTCTCAGGTGTTTCCACTCTCAGCCACCTGTGCTGGCTAGACAGCATGAAGGCATCAGACAGCAAGTACACAGGTAGTATCTTTGGTCTCCTTCCACCACCCCTCACCTTGAGCTCTAAAATGGCCTGAATTTTCCTGGTATAAAATTTAAGTTTCCCATATATATATATATATATATATATATATATATATATATATATATATATATATATAGACAAGCATTGAAGCATTTTCTTTGGCTGATTGCAGAAAAATCTCTCCAACTTACTCATTTTTTTGACATTTCTCTACATCAGTCTTCTTTTTGCCCCTGCAGCCACTCCAGACTCTAATTTGTCTGGTTATTTTTATGCGGTGTCAATGCTCCTTGTTTTGATGCTAGTAATCCCTCGCTATCCCCTTTCTGTTAGAATGCTGCTAATCCTCCAGGGACACATTTACATATCACATTCTTTGTCAACTTTCTTCTATACTATGAGTTAAAATTAATTACTATTAATATTTGAGTTCCCGTAGTACTTTATACACCTATCTGGAAAACTTCCCGCAGTCAGTAACAGTTCTGCTTTCTGGACCTCGTTCTCTCGTTAGATTTTAAACCCTATGAAGGAAAGATTGTGTTTTAGTACTAAATACTGTTCTCCTGCAGAACCCACCTTAATACTTTGAATAGAGTATGCACTTGTCCAAATATTGGCTGACTGAATATCCATTTCCAGTGACTAAAACAGGCCTTTTCAATCCTTATAAGCAAACATTGTAAACAAATCAAGCAGCAATTTATCAGTAGTCCCCCCAGTGGCTTGAATGAGTAAATGACATCTTCCAAACCACAGAAATTTTCTCACTTCAATTGTTTAAGGAGAATCTTGAACAACAGAGGCAGAGATGTATTAATATTTCAGTGTATTCTATACAAAACATGTAGTCTTTGAGTGACTTGGAGACAAATGTCCTCTTGCTTTTCAGAATGATATAAAGAGACACTGTTGCAGGTTCTGTAATGTTTTGTGGGAAGAAAGGCACAGTTTGAAACCAGGCACCACCAAGCACAGATGCTGACACGTACATTGTGGCCTAATAGCACGTGAACAGGCAGGAGTTAGGGAGCCTTCAATGACTGTGTGTCTCTGGACAAGCAGCTTCAATCCTCTGGAACTCTGTCTCTTCCTTTGGAAAATGTAGATTAGAATGCCTGTCCTAAATTTAAATGAATACGTCAGATGCTGCTTCTTCACCACTTCAGAACCTCTCAGCCTCAGCTGTCCCTTTTTCCAGCCACTGATGCCATGATCAGTTCTTCTGGCTCCAAGAAGCTTCCTGTTAGAGCAACTGATGTCAGGTCCCCTGCCTCCACCACAGTGTCCCTACTGGCATGGTGTGGGAGGCCACAGGAATCCACTCAGCTTGCAGTCTAGGCATGCACACTCCACAAGTTCGAGGCAGGTAACAACTCATGGGATGAACCAGGACTAGTGAAAGGCAGGGGCAAGTAGAAAATTCTTTGATGCCTGAGAGATGGTTCTGAAATACACCTTCATAAAATTGAGCAACCAGTTGCCTATACAAGAGTCCAGCTGGTCATGCATCTGAATATTTGACTCTTTCTTTTCATGTTTTTCTTTTATTCACCACAATCCCTTACTTCTATGCCCTGGATTCCCACTCAGCAAACAGCATAATCACATCCAAGCCTTTGTCTAGACTCTGCTTTCTGTGGAACCCAGGCTAAGGCATAGCACTGTTGCTACAACAGGGGTAGGAAAGTACAAAAATACATAAATAAATAAAATCCCTGATAGAAAATGTAGGGAGATAGCAAACAGGCTTTTCTCTAGGAAGTAAATATGAAAAAAAGTATGCATGTGTTCACATCACCTGAAGAGGATTTAAAAATTACAGTAGACTTTGTTTAATGTGGAACCTTCTAATCAAACTTGTGGATGTTTCAAAGGACTTTTCTTTCTAATTGCCATAGTTCTGTATTCCCTCAGATGCTGGCCTGGTCCTTAGCAGGGAAAACTGCACAGAAATGACAAGGGAGGTTAAAATCACAACAGCCAAATTAACCCAAGCTGACCACATTTCTCTGTACCCTGGGAAAGGTGCTAGGAACTGGGAAACACTAATGGAAAATAACCAAGAGGCTACAGAGAGAGATGTTATTTTTGAACTTTTAAAGAGAACATTATAAATAGCAGAGCAAATGGAAAAGCAGAAATTAAAAACAATAAAAACAAAAGCAAGTTGACAGCGGCCCTTTTAATATGACAATTTTGGTGCTTCTACGGTCCAGGCTTACGGACGTAATAGCTGAGTCCCAGTGAAATAGCCAAGGACCATGGGGTTTGAACACTTAGTCACAATGGCATTTTAGGTTAAACAATCATTGACTCAGCGGTGAAAAATGAGATAAATTAAAATTATTTTCTTCACAACGGCCGAGGGGCTTGGCAAGTAATATATTGAAGAAATTTCCTGGACATAATAGGTTACATTAATTTTCAACTGCAAAACAATTCCTTCAGCATTATTTTTCAAGGACAGAGGAAAAGAAGGGGGGAGAAAAACCACCCTGTTACTTGTGCTATTTACTTCTGGCCTAAATGAGAAAACATGTTTCAAAGGGAAGATTAAGAAAGGCGTATCAAGACGCAGAGCAAGTCCTGACTGTAAGGAATTCAAACTAATTGGTTACCCATTTGCCTGTTCAAATGTGGTCAGTATTAATCCAAGAACAATAGAAGCATAAGTTATGAAAATCGTTACATTGAAAAGCGGGATGTTAAGCCCTCTGGTAGCTAAAACCATCTTTGTTTGGAATATGAAATTAAATAGGAGCCAATCTTCCCTTCCAAATATGCTACAAGTTATTGTAGAACAGCTCAGTGCCTGTGATAGGGACCTCTTTGTGCCTGGTGCTGAGTAAATAAGGTAAACACCTTAGGTTCCAAGCCTTGCAGATTTAAATACTGCTTGGGGTACCAGGCTAATGAAGTGTGTACAGTGAGAATAAGACGGTGCCACCAGCTAGTACCAAACAGGATAGAAGCTCATCGTCATTTCTCCATAATGGGCCAGACAGTCAATATTTTAGGCCTTGTGGCCACACAGTCTCCAACATAACTGTTCAATTTGCGCTTGTGACATGAAAGCTCCCACAGACAATACGCAAATGAACAAACATGGTGGTGTTCCAATAAAACTTTATTTATGGGCATTAAAATTTGAATCTCATATAATTTTTATGTGTCATGACATATTCTTTCAATCTTCTGTTTTAAACTTTATTTCTAGCCATTTACCAATGTAAAAACATTCTTAGCTTTCAAAACGTACAAAATCAGCTCACAGAATGGATACAGGCTGGGGACCATTGTTTGCCACCCTTGTTTTACAGTAACTATGAGATAATACAGTAGTGATATTACTAAGATGTGTGTTGGAACTTCCCGTTTTTGTCAGTGAGATGTGAGTGACTTCTTTGCTCAACTGGAAAATCCTCCTCAAATACTAGAAGAGGGTTTCCTTAATTTCTTTGTGCTATTCACAATGTAATGGCTACAGACAAGATATACTTTTAAATTTTATCTGTGTTATTAACACCTTCTCCATAACTTTCCTATGTCTTGACAATCAGCAAAATAGTTCAAACCGTGATTTGTAGCATTTGCCAATTTCCATGCTTTAAAAAGTCCCGCTATAGCCAATTTCAAGCTATTAGCTTGACATCGCTTATGTTACATGGATGACTCTTTTACAGACACATTGTAAGAACATGAATTTTCATCTGTGTTACCCTGGCTTCTGTTCAGTGTCTCATACAGAAATAAGCACACACTAAATTCTCAATGAAGATACAGCAATGGAGAAATATGCCCACTGGATAACTTGTCCTTTCTCTCGAGTCAAATCAGCCTAAGTATGGACACAGGCCATGGCAGTCAGATAGCCATCACCTTCTAGCCTCGGGTTTGTTTAGTAACCTTTAGCTCCATGACTAGCCTTTAACTAGGAGAGGAGATAACATGAGCTCTGTTGCTCCTATCTTCCCTCTTTTCTCTGCGCTCCCCCCATGTCTCTTCTCTGTTAGTTTCTCTCTTTCCCCCTTTTGCTCTTGTTCCTAGTACCCACCTCTGGCCCTGTTACTATTGAAGCCTTCCCATTACAGGTAAATGCCCATTATGGTGTTTATTTGGAGAGAGAGATAAGCTTGATTTAAAAATAGAAGCTAAACTTTGAACAATGATTATAGGCCTCCTATGGCTACAATTTGGGAGTTTAACACACTGATTTGTCTTAGTCAACTCAAGCTGCTATGAAAAAATACCATAAACAGTGTAGCTTATAAACAACAGAAATTTATTTTTCATAGTTCTGAAGACTGGGAAGTTCCAGATAAAGGTAGCAGGTTCAGTGTCTGCTGTGGACCACTTTCTGGTTCATAGACGGTGTTTGATTTCTCTCTGGGTTTTCATACGGTGGAAGGGACTAATTAGTTGCCTGCAGTCTCTTATAAGGGCACTAATCCCATTCATGAAGGATCTGCCATTATGACCTACTTACCTTTCAAAAGGCCCTACCTCCTAACACCTTCACCTTAGGGATTAGGATTTCAACATAGGAATTTGGGGGGTTACATAAATACTCAGGTCATAGCAGGAAGCTATAGATATGTATATCTGTGCATGTGTATATTTGTTAATACTTGAAGAATACTGAACAAAAATTTACTACCCAAATTTATTTACTTCCCTACCACTTTAAAAGTGTATAAAATAAATAAATTTTTTTCTTATAGCCCATATAATTGCAACTCCTCTGTCCGTCTCTCTCTTGTTATATTGCAAGTTATTAAGTACAGTATGTCCAATTTCCTTAAGTACTCAGTTTGATAGTTGATATCTCTGACATTTCACTTTGACATTTTTTGTTTTATTTTTATTGTGAAAGTACATCCTCAGTCTTTCAAATGCATGTTTTGGCTTGTGATTATCTTTCAAATTTTTTTAGAGCAATTTTTGTAAAACCATGTATAAGTCAAAAAGTCATGTTATTTTTTAATATGAGTTCTACTGTGGAACCAATGTGGCGCAGACAGCTCAAAATAGCAACGAAGTGTTTGGGAAAGATGTGACTAATGAACACATAGTATGTACATCGATGGTTTGAGAAGTTCTGCTGGTGATTTTAATCTTGAAAATGAGCCACATGGGTGACCTGAGACCAAGGTGGTTAATGATGAGCTAAAAGCTGTAGGGGAAGCGAATCCATCTCAACCTACACATGAATTAGCAGCAAGGTTTGACATTACTATTCCAACAATATTGAACCATTTGAAACAAATCGGCAAGGTAAAGAAGTTGGATAGATGGGTTCCCCACAAATTAAATGAATGTCAGAAGAGAAATTGTTTCTAAGCTTGACTTTCTTTCCTGTCACAATGTAAAGATGAACCATTTTTACACTGTATTGTTACGTGTGATGAAAAATGGATCCGTTTTGACAACTGCAAGTGTACAGCACAATGGTTGGATAAAGATCAAGTGCTGAAACAAAGTCCAAAACCGAATATTCTTCAAAAAACGCTAAAGGTATCTTTGGTGGGCCAGAGCTGGTATTATCCACCAAAGCTTCATGAAACCTAGTCAATGAATTACAGTGGCTGTCTACTGTAACCAATTGGATGAAATGATGAGGATGCTTGCAATGAAGCAGCCAAGATTGGTCAATAGAGACAGGCCCATCCTCTTGCAAGACAATGCTTGACCACATGTTGCACAAACTCCACTGCTCAAACTACAGAAGCTGAACTTTGAAACTCTCTGTCATCTACCATATTCACCAGCCCTTGCATCAACTGACTACAACTTCTTCCAGGCTTTGGACTACTTCTTGCAAGGAAAAATATTCAATTCTCAACAAGCTGTGGGAAATGCCTTTTGCAATTTCATCGCCACATGCTCTCCAGGCTTCTTTGCTGTTGGTATAAACAAACTACTGTTAAGATGGCAAAACTGTTCTCATAGTTTAAGTGCATACTTTGATTAACTGTACTGCTCCTTGTTTGAGATATAATAAACAATTTCGATTTGAAATCAGACATTTCATAATATGTGTATGTGTGTGTATACTATAATAATAGCATATATACTATTACATTTAATATGTATATAGATGTGAGTATATATGTGTGTGTATGTGTGTATATATACAATGAAGTGCTCCCCCACTTCTCTGGAATTATCATTATCCAGTGCTTTAATGTTAGTGTGGTCACTGTCATCCTTGGTCCTAGATCAACTTCCAATCCAAGCTGTTGCCTCATGTAGCTCCTTAAGCCCTTGTTGCCAGGGAGGATCAGGATCCATATTTCTGCTCTGACATAGAGCTGACATTGCTTTAGTGGGTACTGCCGTTCCCTGGACTTTATTTTATCAGTATCCACCCCCTACACTCTTAGGCTTTTTGTATGATGACTCTGTAACTGGCATGCACAGCCACAAAACCATTTAGATTTCCTGGAAAAAAATTGCTTTCCAGAACTCCAATGGCATGAAGCTGATGTGGATATTGATTTCTTGTTTGTTAGTGGCTAGTAATAACGAGCCACAGAACGGGCACAGGCTGGTGGGAAGAGCACCTGTTCACATCTGTGAGCTGCCGCGGGCCACCCTCCACTGGCGCTGGCAGCTGGGCCTCCTGCTGCACGTACTGTGCCCTCTCTGCAGACTTCCAGGCTCAGGTAGATTGTAGGCACAACGCTAGGCTCTGTTGCCTGAAGCCAGAGCTCTCCTTCATCTGCTGCCGCCCTCCAAACCCATTTGGCCCTTTGTCTGCTGAAAGCCTGATAGCACTAGAGCCCAAAAGCTCACAGCCAGCTCAGCAAATGTGATATTCTCTGCTAGGGCAAAATTGCACGTAGTGTCTGTCTACAAGGAAAAGCATCACCAAAAAGAAGTGTGTCTGATCCCCAGCCAGCCAGACACCCAATTATTTGTCTTTGCTTTTTTTTTTTATTCTTTTAATTTTTAAGTTCTGATAACAGTGTCTGGCACAAAGCAGGCAGTTGTATGGCTGATTATCCACCCCCCGCCTTTGGCTAATTTAGCTTTCAGCCCTGGGGAGCAAGACTTGGATGTCCAGTGCCTGGCCCCTGCTCATTGAGTTCCAAATAAACACACCTGACACATTGACAGCTTTTGTAGAAAATCTTTGCATTTCCCCAAAGGCAAATATTTAGTGGCAATATTGCTGTTGTTTTAAATGTGTACAGGCATACCCCATTTTATTATGCTTCACTTTATTGTGCTTAAAAGATATTACGTGTCTTACAAATTGAAGGTTTGTGGCAACCCTGCATTGAGCAAGTCTATCAGCACCATTTCCTAACAGCATGTACTTACTTCCCATCTCTGTGTCACATTTTGATAATTCTCACAATATTTCAAATGTTTTCATTATTACTATATCTGTTATGGTGATCTGTGTTCAGTGATTTTTGATCTTGCTATTATAATTGTTTTGGGGTGCAAAAATCATGACCATAAATGATGGCAAACTTAATTAATAAATGTGTTCTCACTGCTCCCATGGATGGGCATTTTCCCATCTCTCTCTCTCTCTCTCTCTCTCTCTCTCTCTCTCTCTCTCTCTCTCTCTCTCTCTCTCTCCCTCCTTGGGCTACCCTGTTCCCTGAGACACAAAAACATTTAAATTAAGCCAATTGAAAACCCTATACTGGCCTCTAAGCGTTCAAGAGAAAGGAGGAGTCCCACATCTCTCACTTTAAATCAAAAGCTAGAAATGATTAAGCTATTGAGGAAGACATGCTGAAATCTGAGATAGGCCGAAAGCTATGCCTCTTGCACCAGTTAACCAAGTTGCGAGTGCAAAGGCAAAGTTCTTGAAGGAAATTAAATGCATTACTCTAGTCAATACAAAAATGATAAGAAAGCAAAACAGTCTTGTGGTTGATATGGAGAAAGTTTTAGTGGTCTAGATAGAAGATCAAACCACCCACAACATTCCCTTAAGCCAAAGCCTAATCCAGAGCAAGGCCCTAACTGTTTTCAGTTCTATGAAGGCTGAGACAAGTCAGGGAGCTGCAGAAGAAAAGTTGAAAGGCAGCAGAGATTGCTTCATGAGGTTTAAGGAAAGAAATCATTTCCATAACACAAAAATGAAAGATGAAGCAGCAAGTGCTAATATAAAAACTGCAGCAGGTTATCCAGAAGGCCTAGCTAAGATAATTGGTGAAGGTGTTATACTAAACAACAGATTTTCAATGTAGACAAAACAGACTTCTGTTGGAAGAAGATGCTGCTTAGCACATCTCATAGCTAGTGAGGAGAAGTCAAGGCTTGAATTCAAAGCTTCAAAGGACAGGCTGATTTTCTTATTAGGGGCTAATAAAATTGGTGACTTTAAGTTGAAGCTGATACTCATTTACCATTCTGAAAAATCCTGGAACCCTTAAGAATAATGCTAAAACTACTTTGCCCGAGCTCTGTAAACAAAGCATGAAAGCCTGGATGGCAGCACATCTGTTTACAGTATGGTTTACTATATATTTTAAGCCCACTGTTGAGATCTACTGCTCAGAACAAAAAAGATTTCTTTCAAAGTATCACTGCTCGTTGACAAAGCACTTGATAACTCAAGAGCTGTGATGGAGATATACAAGTTAATTAATGTTATTTTAATGATCTGATAACAAAACATGGATCAAGGAGTAATTTCAATTTTCAAGTCTTACTACTTAAAAAATATATTTTGTAATGCAACAGCAGACAAAGCTAGTGATTCCTCTGGTGGATCTGGTCCAAGTAAGTTGAAAACCAAGTAAATTGAAAGGGAGTCACCGTTCTGGATACCATTAAAAACATTTGTGATTGATGAGAGGAGGTCAAAATATTAACATTAACAGGGGTTTGGAAGAAGTCAATTCTAACACTCTTGGATGGCTTTGAGGGATTCAAGACCTCAGTGGAAAAAGTAACTGCAGATGTGGTGGAAATAGCAAGAGAACTAGAATTAGCAGTGGGGGCTGAAGGTGTGGCTGAACTGCGACAATCTCATGGCAAAACTTGAACGAATGAGGAGTTGATTCTGACAGATGAGCAAAGTAAGTGATTTCTTGAGATGGAATCTATTCCTGTGAAGATGCTGTGAACATTGTTGAAATAGCACCAAAGATTTAGAATATTCCCCAAACTTAGTTCATAAAGCAGTGGCAGGGTTGGAAAGGACGACTACAACTTTGAAAGAAGTTCTACTGTGAGTAAAATGCTATCAAACAGCGTTGCATGCACGGAGAAATCTCTCATAGAAAAGAAGAGTCAATTGATGTAGCAGAACTTGTTGTTATCTTATTTCAAGAAACTGCCACAGTCACCTTCAACAACCACCACCATAATCTGTTGGTGGCCATCAACAGCAGGGCAAGACCTTCCACCAGCAAAAAAAATTATGACTCACTGAAGGCTCAGACTTTCATTAGTATTTTTTAGTAATAAAGTATTTTTCAATTAATGTATGCACATTGTTATTTAGACATAACACAATTGTACACTTAATAAACTACAGTATAGTGTATAAATATAGCTTTTATACACACTAGAAAACCAAAAAATTTATATGAATGGCTTTTGCAATATTTGCTTTATTGCAGTATTTGCTTTCTTGTGGTGGTCTGGAACAGAAACGACAATACCTCCAAAGTATACCTTTATATAGTCACATGGACTTAGGGTGGGAAGCCCCGCTTCTGTGGGTCCTGTTGGTGCCTTTGCCATCACCAAAAGCTGACAAATTTTGGCTCTGTCCTTTCTGCTCCAGTAGAGTCCTGTAATCCCTTCCAGTTGTCACAGGCCCCCTTTGGCCCTTGTTGGAGCTTAGACTTTCTGAAGCTCTGTAATGCCTTCCAGTTTGGAGCCCAGCCACACAGAGTCTGTAGGGACACTTCAATTCCTTTTCTCATCTTATTTTCTTGAAGATCATCCCCACAACCCCAGCCCCACAGAAGTTCCCATGATCTACCTTTTTACTTAACAAGTTAGAGTCTATGTCATGTGAAAACAGGGGCAGGATAGGGGTGCAAATCAGCTACTCAGTCCCTGGCTACACAATTACATTACAGATGCCCCATGTTGGCCCCAGATAAGCCTCTCTGGTGCTTTCTCCTGGAGTTCTTAAAGGAATTTAGTTAAGGACCTCTTCTGTCCTAAGGATTTCCCCTCAACCTAACTAACACAATAGCCTGCTATTTCCTATCTTAAAGCCCCTAAGCAGGAAGGTTGAGTTTATAACTAACCTATACCTTTTCTTAATTGCTCCTTCTTTCTCATCTCAAGAGTTCCTTGCCAAGAAAGGAGTGGGCTCTTTTTCTTCTTTTAGGTCATATTCCCCTAGCTGAGTGGTCATTGACCACCTCCCTGTCTCTGAAATCGAAATGCTGAATTGGGTACAGGTAAAACAAGCTGCTAAACAATGAGTGAGCACACATCCGTAGGTATTTCAGAAATGGCATACCCATTGCACTCATATAGAATTTAGGCATTATATTTGTCTTCTTGGGCTATCATAACAAAATGCCATGCAAAGGACTATGATCACCATCTTTGTTGGTCTCACATGAGGCACTGAAGGCCTAGAGTGCCTAAAAATACATAGCTACTGTTGGCTGAGTTTGGATGGAGCTCAGGAATTGCACCTTAATTCCCTGGTTTCTTCTTATGTATCACTTTGCTCAAAGGAGAGTTGTTTTCCATGTGCTGCAATATACAAATATACAGAAAAATGCAATATTTGATGATTCTGTTAATGCAGCAAAATAGATCAGAATACAATTAGATGCACAGGGAAAGTTCACTTCATTGTTCTTCAAAGGGTAAAGAAATAAATCATTGGTTTCTAGTCTGGTACCATATGGTAATGAAAGGAAAAATAGTAAGAATAATACTTGAAGATATCTCCAAATATTTTATGTTTTTTCTCCTCAGACTTCTTTGATTCATCTAAATCAGCATCCATTAATAAGAAGGCATCAATAAAGGTCAATTTAACAATTTTTCATTGAAAAATTACAGCAGTTTTCTGAAGGTCTAAGATCCTTTTGATTATATTATTTCAGATTCGGTAGTACCCATTAGACACATGTATCAATCTCCTCTCTTTGAAACAACTGAAACATCAAAATCTGTTAGCCCTTTATGCACAATGTATTCTTTGTCCAATGACCTTGAATAATATGAAAGCCAAGATTAGTGAAAACATTTTTAAAACCTGACTTATCAATAGATCATGATATTGTCTTTGCCTTTTAGCCTTATTTAAGGATCTAGGTTGCTGTAGCTGGAAGGTCCCTTAGAGTTCACCTAGGCCAACACCCTCATTTTCCAGATGAGGAACTTGCACCTGGGAGAAATTAAGTGAATTACTCAAGGTCACACAGAAAGTCACTCTCTAAGTCCAGCTAACATTTATGTCTTTTCATATCAGTTCACTTTCTAATGTTCCATGGTATCTCAAAATTAACAAAACAGGGTAGTATCACACTAATATTCAGACAACGGATTTTAATTTCTTCCTTAATTTCTATTCACCTCCTACCTCCGAGACTTAACTTCAAGGTTAATGGAACTAGGAAAATATGGGTGTGGTTTTCAAGAGGGCAAAGAATCTCATAAATCAACTTTCTCTCAAGGATGACTTTTTAACTTTCCTTTATAAAAAGGTACTCTTGAAAGCAAGGCTTTATGAAAGACAAAATATTACCTAAATCCACTTTCTTCTTTAACATAACAAGAAGTAGGTAGGAGTCCCAGGTCATGGAGACTCCTGGGGAGGCTGTGTCAGAGGGAGTATGGAGATCACCCAGGACAGATAGGCTCACTGTGCAGATCATCTAGAATACAGTCTTGGATCTGCTCTATGACCTGGTGCTTATGCAGAGGAGTGATTTAAAATTAATTAGAACAATGGAAAATCCAGAAAGTTACTTAGACAGGATTCAGAAGTTCTTGAATACCCCAGAGGATGATCCTGAAGTTAGCTGAGGATCATGGAGCTGGCCAGAGGGGATCACCAGCAGAAACAAAATAGTCACACCGTTAAGATGTTCAGGGCTGGCTGCCAAAGTCAGAAACTCGGTTGGGTGCACAGTCAGGTCTGCGGTCCAAGCTGCTAGGACAGAGAGATTTCATTTAGGAAGAGGAGCCTGGTGGACGAGCAACAGGTCAAGCTGTGAGAATAGATTACCCACTCATCCTTGAGTTACCTCTCATCTATGAATTCTCTGTCTCCTCTATGGTTTCCTCATCTCACCTCAGCGACCCTCACCCACTGCCTACCCTCACCTTACCATTGCCTTGTACCACTTTCAGAATTTCAATTTCCAACACACCCCTCCGGCCACCCAGCTCACGTTCTATCTCTCCAGCTCATCTTCACAAGTACAGTCACTGTAACTAAAAATCATTCAAAGCCAATCTGATACTTCATTTCCCTTGCATCTACCACTTCTTCTCTACCAGTGCCTCTTAAATTCACTTCCTATTCTATCTAGCTTAGATTCCAGGACATACTGTTACAATCACTCCTTGCATGTTCACAGCTCCCTTAACCCTTCTTCCTCTGTCATAACCTTCTGGCCCAAGCCCAACCTTGGTTTAGTCCAACACTCTGCCCTGCCTCCCTGGGAGGAGTGTGTCTGCAGGAAAATGCAGGAGCACCTCCCAGCAGGCTGGTATGAGTCCCTGATGACTAATATCAGGACGGCCTCAGTGTTACAGTTCCCCCCATCAGTTAATTCCTCTATTCCCCAGGTGATTAGTTCACACCTTTGTTTATTCCTCTCCTGTATCCCTGCTCTAAAACACTCAGCTGATTATCTTTGTCTTACATTATTGATAAAATAGAAGCAATCATAAGAGAACTATAGTTGACCCTTGAACAACGCAGGTTTGAACTGTGCCGGTTCACTTATATAGGGCATTTTTTTAACCAAGGGTGGGTCAAAATTACTGTATTCATGGGATGCGGAGCCCATGGACATGAGGGCAGAGTTTTCCTATGTGCAGGTTCTGCAGGACTGACTGTGCACAGATTTGGTATATGACAATCCCCCAGAATACCAAGGGATGACTGTATTTTATCCTCCCACCTACAATTCTATCATCCTGACTTAGCCTGTCCTCATATGCCCCAATATCTCGTCCTGCAAAGCAAGTGAACTGATTCCTTTCACATCCCAGAAAATCCCTGTATTATTCTTCTCATACTCACTTGACTTCTCAAAGACTTTGCTTCTATTAACATCTCCCCCATCTTTTCTCTCCTTGCCCTCTCATTATAACAAAATACCCATTGGTGAACATACATGTGGTGATATCTTCCATCTTCCTGAGCTTCATCAATGTCTTTGTCAATTTTTTTTGTTCCTCTTTATTGATGAAATCTCTCAGTTTCTGTGAAACTTGGTACATTACCTAGACTCATCACCTTCAGAATTTAGAAAGTACAGGCACAGTAAAATAAACAAACAGATTAGTATGTAATTACAAATTATATTGTATGTGGATTTGTAGGTAGGTAGGTGGATAGGTGCAGAAATGATAGAGAAGAAATCTAAACTGAGTAAAATCTTTAAATTTGATGTGAAAGCAACAAACACACTCAGATATATAAAGTATCTGGAAACATATTATACATGTACACTTTTTCTGACAAACTTCTATCATCCTTCCCTCCCGCTTCAAAAAAAAATAAAAACTGAACAAAGTTTAGCCATAAGAGATAACTCAACCAGTAAAACTTAACTACCGAAGAGGTTATATGTGAGGAAAGCAACAGTTAGCATTGAAGCAATCTGATCATGGATTTCACGAAAAATCTGAATGACTATAGTGAAATTCAAACTTGATAATTATGTAGAAAAGATACTAATGTAAAAAGAAAAACACATAATTTTGCTATAATAGTTGGTGGCAGAAATTGCAGCACATACTAATTGTGAGATAGGATTGTGAAAGGAGGACTATGGGGAACGGTGAGGATGCCTACTAATATATCTTGCCTACATAAGAGCAATACACACTGTTTCATTTCTGATTATGGTAATTTAATAAATAAATATAAGTCCAATTTGGAAAATAAGAAAAGAAGGAATTCTGAGGGGTTGCACAAAAAATCCCATAGTCTTCTATTATGTATTTGAGATACAGACATTTTAAAATTTTTAATAAAATGTTACTTTATTTTAATTAGAACAGAAATAAAATATGAGTATTAATTGGATTACATGCTCATTGAAAATAAACTTTGAAGAAAAACATATATAATTTTCTATTGATCTTTTTTTTTTCATGTCATGTTATTTTTAAGCACAGATTAAAAAAACACCAGCATTCTTTTTTTTTTATTATTATGATTTTGCTTATCTGTACTTCTCACTTCATGCCTTCAAAAGCAAACATTTAATTTTCACCCATGCTTCCTTGGTTGGATAGCCATCCCACACCAAATTTCATACTCCACAAGTGGGGTAATGGCATTTGGACTTATCGGGTCCTCAAAAGCAGGGCTTTTTCAAACCCAGATTGCTGGGCTCCATCCAGAGATTTTGGTAAGATTCCAAGTGATGCCAATGTTGCTGGTCTGGGGATCCCTCTTTGAAAACTACTGTTCTAGAAAATAGAGTCACAAGTTTTTCTTCCCAATTACAGACTAGATCTGGATTCTTGGCTATGCAGTTAACTCCCTCATTCTATTAGCCAAAGAAAAATTCTTGGCAGCGTAGTATAGAGAAAAGACAGTGTATTTCTTTCATTTTGTCAATATTAGCTCTGCTGCAGTTTCTATGTAGAAAAGCAGAAATAGACAGAAATATATGTAGACTTTATTTTCTTCTATATTAGAGTAATAGAGATTCCTCTGACCCCGTGAAAAGGAAATTGAGAAGCTGTACATTTCAGATCTGTGCATTTGCTGTGTTTAAGATATACCTCAATTAAAAGAGGACCATTAGTGCAGTGAAAGCTTCAGAGTGAGAGCATCATCAACAGGGCCACGGAGGGTGCAGGTTCCTCAGGACACACCAACTTGAGGATACGCAATTACCTCAGGCCTGCTTGAGTGAGCCCCAGGGGAGAAATGGCCACCCTCTGGTCCGTATTTGCCATATTGCACATCAGCATGGCGTGGCTCATCCTTCAGTCCATGAAGCTGACCCTAAGCACTTCATGTAAAAATAGCGTGGATCCTCACTTTCTAACCTTTTACTTTTCTTCACAATTCTGTATACCTCCTGACCCATGGAATACGCATGTTGTGCCTGTATCTGTCTACCTCCCCTTAACCGAAAACTCCACAAGTATAGGCTGTTTTGTTTATACTGCAACCCCAGCAGAGTTCCTTATATGTGGACAGCATGCAATACATGTTTGTTAAATTAGTGAGAAAATGAGGGAGCAAATGAATGAAATCACACATGCACTGATTACAGGTAATAAACAGGGAGAGGTTTTCAGAATAAAGCAGGTTTTAGTTAGTCAAATTTTCTTTGATTCTGGCTGTGTCTGGGAAGCTGTGTGAGGTTCTCAGAGAAAAGAGATATGAAGAACACTAAGTTTTAATCAACTAAAATATTCCCAGTCTTCAGAATGTAGAATATATCCTGAGAGATAGCAGCAGTTGGGGTGAGGGATCTACAGCATTCAGTACAGGGCAAGGAGGCAACGCCATCTCCCCTTCCTATGTCCTCTACATGCAGATATGTGGCTGGCAGTCATCTGTACTGGGCTGTATCAAAACATCAAGCAGCCAGAGAGTCATGCTTCACAGCACTGAAACCTGTCCCTGTGGCTCCATTTCAGCCAAACTGAAAATTGCACCTGAACTCAAATCAAGGCAAGCTAAGCATCCTCCAATCGTCATTCTTTGAAGATGCCCCTTGTTGGCTTATGACCAAATACCATGTAGAACCATCTTTCATACACTCTATTCTGCTTTTCTTTCCTATTTTCCCCCTGCACCACTGTGCCAGCTGTGGTCTATAACTCTTGCCTTCGATAAAGGTATGTTTCAAAAATACCCATCTCACTTTCTCTGTCCTTAATGAACAGGCAAAGATACTCGGCTTTACTTGGGTCCCTTGAGAATGAAACTCTTAGCCTGAGCTGGATTGGCTGGTTCCGCTGCTAAACCCACAACCTCGAAGGAGCCCTTAGGCTCTGAGGAAAATGAGGAGTCTACCATAAAGTGGCAGAGGGGAGACAGCAAAGTTATTAAGAAACATGTAGATCATGTATTAAAATCTTACCTCCTCTACCTTGTACCCCACCCACAATTTCCCCACAAGTGAGAGAGAAGGTTACCAGGAACTGAGGTTCTATGGATTTCTCTGCCACTGGAGCCAGGAATGAATTTATGGTTTTATTAAGATATAATTTGCATAGAGTGGAATGCAAAAAAATTAATCAGAGCCATCACTCAAATGAAGTTATGAAACATTGCCAGCACCCCAGAAATTTCCTTCATGGCCTGTCTCTAAAATACCTACTTCAAGGTCACCACTGTTCTGCTTTCCATCACTACCTAATTTTGACTGTTCTTGAAGAATAAATGGATTCATCATACAATGTATTACCTTTTGTGTCTGAGTTCTTTTGCTCAATGTAATTTTGAGATTCATCCATGTGAGTGTGTATGTGATTAGTTTAATCATTCTCGTTGCTGCATAGTATTCCATTGTGCAGATGTACTATGTTTTGTTTACTCAACACCCTGACTGGGGACATTTGGGTTGTTTCCATTTGGGAATATTATGAATAGTGATGCTTGAACATTCTTGTACAAATGCTTTGTGGTCACATGCACTCAGTTCTTTAGGAACTTAGAATACCTAGGAGAGAACTTGCTAGAACATAAAATAAGCAGATGCTTAAATCTATTAGACGCTGAAAAAAAAAATGTTTCCCAAAGTGTTTGTACCCATTTTGCATTCCCTCCAGTAGTGTAGGAGAGTTCCACTTGCTATGCATCCTCACATGCATCGCTTTATATTATTATAACAAATTCCTGCCGTCTGGTTTCATCTGAACAAAGTTGGATTATGCTTGTTAGGAGTACTATTTAAGGTGAAACTTTTTTTTTTTTTTTTTTTGGAAAGGGCAAAATAAAACTGTCTTTATTTGCAGACTACATGATCATGTGCCTGGAAAATCCTAAAATCTACAAAAAAACCTACTAGAAATAAATGAATTTAATTTTTTTAATAGAAACACAGGATAGACCTGCACTTGAACCTGTGTTTTTATTAAAAAATTAAAACAAAACAAAACAAAACTTAGGCCACAGTGTACCTACCCACCATGTTACTCGTAATGAAAAAGTTAACTCACTTGGTGGACCCCAGAAACTGGAGTGTTAATTAATTAATCTGTTTTTTTTTTAATTCCCTCAGACAGAACTGCTGATGGTGGATTCTAAAATATACCAAGGATCAAACACTTGTGAAAGCCAGGGTAGAACCGTAGCCATGGGAAGCAGCTTCTGTGGCTGGGCCAGCTCTCATGAGCGTGTGGATGAGCAGAACTTTTCTCCTCTGCCCTTCTCACACCCAGGTGCCCGGTGTTTACGTGGTCTCCCCTGGTGGCCTGGATTCCCCAAGGTCTACCTGCTCCAGATAGTGGCCCTTCCCTGCATGCGCCTACCTTTGGACCTTGCATTCTAAAACTCTTTGTAAATGTCATCCCAGGCCCTGCTTGTAGCTTTGCCACACGAGACGTATGCAATAATTGCTAGGACGTTACTCACAACATCCCTGGCAGTCAGTCCCACGGCAGCTGCAGCAATCCCAGCCCGGTTGCAGAAGTCTTAGCAGACGGCACTGAGTAGCCTAGAACTTGGGCACCTGGAATTTCCTAGATGAGGCTTATTTTTTTTCAACAAATACAAATCAATGATAGACTATTTATATATGAAATATGACTATATAAATTCTATTTGTCCTCTCTAACATATATTTAAACATAAGAATTAGAACATGCATAATATATGAATAGATAAATATATGATCTGGTTAAGAAGAAATACATAATAGAAATAAGAGATAGTAGCAGTTTCGCCAAAGACCAAAATGTGCTTAAGTCTGTCACTTCTCACCAGGTTAGCAGGCCCACTGACACCTTTCTCTGACAGGATTCTGTCATTGTTGATGCCATTTAGACCTTAATAACTAATTAAGTCTCTTTTATTTTCTTCATAGCCCATGTTTCTTTGACATTCTGCAGTGGCTTTCCTCAGATGCCCCCTACCCACTCCCTACACCATCTAGAACATTATAGAACACCCTCTTTGTCTGCATATTTAATATAAAAAATTAGAGGATTGGTTTATAGTCAGTGTATGTGGTTCAAGTGATTAAGACACATATTTACCATCTAGTATTGTTTTTTGCAGCCTGGTCTCTGTTAACATGTATAATTATAGCTCCTTATTCATTCAGGTTTTCTGTAAAGTGACGGCTAGCAGTTCTGTGGACTAACTGATGTAAATTGTTTAAAAATGAAACCACATTCATAAAAAAATGGAAAAAGGCCAAAGAAAAGGGTCTTTCCCCCCTTAATTGGGAAAAAAAAAGTTATTATAGCTTCCAAGTAACGTATTGACATTGTATCAAATGCTTCTATGCTCCATCCCTTAACAGCAAATCTTCTATGTCCTAAGGCATGCAGGTACATACCTGTGGTGCTGTGTATTTTGAGTTTTTATATACACACAACTTTTCCTAGAAAATGCTTTTTTTTTTTTTCTAATTCCGTTTTGTATAGACTATGTAAAATTCCCATAAGATCACTAGATTATAACGCCCGGAAAGACTGAATTACCAATATTTTCTCTCCCATAATGCTGAAGACATGACTTTCATAAAGTAAGTGCTTAATACATATTAATGCTTGGTGAACTCAATTTCAAAATGCTTTAAGAGAATTGAAATTGCTATAATATAATAACTGCTGGATTGGTACCTACCTTTACCCTGTTAGATCTAAAAAGTTTCACTATATGTTAAAAGATAAAACATAAAAGATAAAAATTATAAAAAGTGTGAACTATGTATTATCAGAAAAATCACCTTTTTATGCATAGAAATATATATAGGAAAATGACAATGTTTTATTTTCTAAATGATTAAGGCAAAATGATAAAAAATTCATCACTTCACCATCTTTTAACCAGTACTCAATAAGCATTTGTTAAATTAACAATTCATCAATATTTGTGCATTGGCATAAGTTTTATTTACAAAAATCAAAACTATCTATGAAAACTAGAAAATGAATAAATTGTTAGTAACACTGATTAGTCCAAATAGTACATACTTTAAAAATCATATTTACCTGCAAGTGATCTAAAACTAGTGTGAAGTTTATCAGATTTTCATGCTATTATTTAGTCTTTCTTTGAGCATTTTGACACAACTTTTAAGGAATGACCCCAAAACTCTATGGAACACTTTAAGTCCCCACTTTTGTATTATACATTGTAGTAGGTTTCCTTAGTGTCTTTGTCAGATCCCCTTCCCTTGTCAATTGCTTACTGTCACCTGCTTCTTTGAGAAATTGTCCTTGGCCAAACAGGACCACCTTGCCCTGGGTGTTACACTCCTTCCTCCCTGGACAACCAACAGCAAATGATTAGCTGAATGGGGAACAAAAATCTGCCCTTTGCCTCAGTATGGGACCAACTTTCAGTATCATTTACACTCTAGAGCTCCCTGTGAAATTAGACTGAAGCTAGACTCCAGCAAAGATCACATCCTTGCTTAGTTCATTTTTCCTGCCCTATACAGATTCCTCCTTCACTTTCACAAGAATTTCTCAAGTTTTAGACTCTGGGTTCTAGGGACCTTAAGCCCAGACAGTTGATACAAATGTAGTCTTAGGAAGAAGACTAACTATGGAATCCTGGAGGCTGATCACTCAGCAGTCTGAGGGCCTGAAGTCAATAACAGCCCTGTTGGGAGTGGTGGATGAAGTATTGCTAGTCCCTGGCAATCTAGCAGCCAAGACCTTCATCTCTAATGAACTGGAAGGAGAGGCACTAGCTGGTGTAAAGTCTCTGACATTTGATAGACATGGGAAACAGTAATTCTAAGGACTCTCAAAATGGGTGACAATTTCTAAGGGTCATTAATTTATTGATGAGAGAAACATGGCAGGGTCAGATTGAATAATCAGCAATTTAAAAGCATTTAAAGAAACACTCATGTCCTGCAGCTGAAGGACTGACAGAGTTAAAGACCAGGCAAAAGACTTAATTGTGTGTGGCAGAACATCAGAGAAGAGTGAATTTTTAGTCTAAGAAGACCTACTATGC